>PVHT021183693.1:1571648-1862856 GCA_004024745.2 Catagonus wagneri | reverse complement strand
GAAACAAACAACCCCATCCAAAAATGGGCAGAGGATCTAGGCAGACAATTCTCCAAAGAAGACATGCAGATGGCAAATAAACACATGAAAAGATGTTCAACATCACTCCTCATTAGAGAAATGCAAATCAAAACCACTATGAGGTACCACCTTACACCAGCCAGAATGGCCATCATCAAAAAGTCTACAAACAATAAGTACTGGAGAGGGTGTGGAGAAAAAGGAACCCTATTACACTGTTGGTGGGAATGCAAATTGGTGCAGCCACTGTGGAAAACAGTATGGAGATTCCTCAGAAAACTCAAAATAGAATTACCATTTGATTCAGCAATCCCACTTCTGGGCATCTATCCAGCAGAAACCATGACTCAAAAAGACACATGTACTCCAGTGTTCATTGCAACACTCTATGCAATAGCCAGGTCATGGAAACAACCTAAATGCCCATTGTCAGAGGAGTGGATAGGGAAGATATGGTACATACACACAATGGAATGTTACTCAGCCATTAAAAGGAACGAATTACCAACATTTATAGCAACATGGATGGACTTAGAAATTATCATGCGAAGTGAAACCAGTCAATTAGACAGCAACACCCAATGCTACCGCTTACATGTGGAAACTAAAAAGACACAATTAACCTCTTTGCAGAACAGGCAATGACTCACAGACTTTGGAAAACCTTGGTTTTTCAAATAAGACAATCTGGGGAGTGGCGGGATGCACTGTGCGTTTGGAATACAAAATCTGTAAAATTGACTTGTGATGATTTATGTACACCTATAATTGAAATAAATCCATTAAAAAAAAAAACAAAACTGTCTTTTAAATTAATCTCTCCCATTTCTTAAAGGGCTTACTTGAAAGGTAAAGAATATGTTTTGGTTACATGGTTTCGTCTGTGTTTTTATTAAAGACACAAGAAAAAGGCCTTTTTTCCCCAAGTGAAACGGTTTAATTTTACAATTTATTCTATCATCATCAAGTCTCTTGCCTGTGCATTCGGTGCCTGTAGGCTGCTGCAGCCCAGATATTTCCCCATAAGAATGGAGGCCTTGAGGGAGCTGTGAGTCCTGCCCAAAGAGCTTGTAAAATAGGAGGTGGCAAGTCACCTGTCTGCATGATGAAAATCTGAGCCCTTTATCTGCCACGGAATACAAATTTCCACATTTAGAGCCTCTCAATAATGTGCATTGTGTTCTATAAAGTAGCAAATGCAAATCGAAAGAACACTTTAAGAAATTATTGTCCATGAACATATTAGCATGGATTTTTAAAGATCTGTTTAAGATTCAACAGCCATTTATTTAGCTACAACAGCCTCCCAGGTCTGTATTGTTATCCTCATTATGCAGAAAAGGAGACTGAGGTTCCTAGAAGCTAAGCTGTTCTCATTAAACAGCTACTAAATAACAGTGCTTGGAATTGAACCCAGAGTTTCCGACTATAAGTCAAATGCTCTATCCCCTGCATTCAGTTCTCAACTTGAAACTCAGAAAGCGGGGTTCTAAGGAATGCAATTTATGATTAAATAATTTTTATAAGAGGAGAGAAGAACAGGAAATTTTCAGTCCGTGAGAGCTGACCCAGGTGAGCTGCAGCAGAGCTTGCCGGCCACTTGTAGGAAAGCTATGAAGGGCTCCAGGGCAACAGCAGAAACTGCTCATCCAGGTGGTAAGTGGGAATGGGCTGGGAAGGAGTGGAGCCAGGCCTTTCACGCCTTGAGGAGTTCAGCTCTAGGTAAGAGGTGCTAGTACAGCAGGGAGGTGATCCAGTCTTGCTGGCACTTTGCTGCCTGTACTTTTCATTCAAAGCTCTTGATTCCATAACAAGGACAGAAATGTTCACTCTGCGAGGACGCTGTTGGATATCGTTTCAACAAAAACAAGAATTATGCAAGGAAAACATTTCCCCGGAGTTTCTTCTCAAAATTGTATGTGTGGGGGAGAGAAATATGTAAGAAAAATGGGAAAATGTAAGTAAACAGTGCAAATCAAACCAGTAGGCGAGCTTGTACATCCAAAGATTGCAAGGAAGAAAAAGGAGTTGTTTCAGCTTTTTGTTGTTCTCCCTGAATGTTTCTTTGCTGTTCTTAATGTTTTCTAGTCAGAGGCTTGTGAACTTGCCAATTCCTAAGAAATGTCTCTAGGTGGGATACATTATCTGTTTTTTGTTTTGTTTTTTTTTTTTTCTTCTTAGCTTCAGTCATGCTTTTCCCCCTGTTTAACTTCCCATGACCTATTTGATCTTCAGTTTCTGTGATTTGAACTTTCCGTCACCATCGGGATCCTTCAGTCATTATTAAACATGATTAGCTGCTTAATTCTTACCCCTTAAAATGTTACATCCGTATTGTAACATGTGGTCCTACTAACCCCAGTACTGTTTATTCAGCTAATCATTTTTTTTTCTCTTTACCTGCAAATAGACAAGGCCAGCTTGGCTACAGAAAAATGTGTTCTTTCTGGACTTGTTTGCATCCTCAGTACCAGTGAAATAGCTCTCTAAAATGGAGAATTATGTTGATAACTAAAAAGACTTAAAGTTCTCTTTCAAAAAAATGGGTGCATATCAGTTCAAACTAGTGTATCAGAATTCTTAGACACAAGTGCAGAGGAGCACGAGGCAGAGGAGCATGAGACAGAAGGCACCTAGATGTAAGAGGAGTTCACACAGGGCAAGGTAGAGAGTGCTCGTCCCACAGGAAGCAGGCAGTCAGTTCCAGTGGGCTGCTTCCATGAGGGAACAAGGGTCCGGCGTTGCTAGATCTTCTTATTTTCCAAGAGAGCTTGTAGTCTGAATTTTTATGTGCGACCTTTTACTGTTAGTCACTAATCCTAACTATTTTCAAGGCATTCAGTTGCCACTCAGCAGCCATCTTACAGTCTCTGTGATAGGTGAGGAATGAAGAGGCCATGCCGAGATGGTGTTACTTACTGGAAAATGCCTACCATGTGTGTAGTTTGGGACCCTGCTCCTAAAAGTGTGGTCCATTGACCAGCAGTATTCACATCACCTGTTTTCAGATCTGAATGTATTCGAATTTGGAATCTCAGGCCCCACCCCAGACCTACTGAATCAGAGTCTACATTTTAACATGGTTCCTAAGTGATGGGTCTTTGTGTTAGAGTTTGAGAAACATTGATATCTGTATAAGGTGATGGTTAGTGTAAGGACAACTTTAATGTTCTGGAAGGGGGCTCTGCCATGGTTCACCTACCGTTGTAAGCACAAGAGGAGGGTTTATTAAGCTCTAGAAGCTACAGCTGTAAAGCAGCTGAAGGCTTTGGTTTATTTTCAGTTCTCCCTCCCTCATCCCTTGCCCATCCTCCTTTGCCCCATCCCTTCCCTGGTCTTGCCAGTTGAGTTTGAAGAAGACATTGCTGTTGCTCCCCATAGATCTCCCAGACATCCGATTCAATAGCAAAAGAGCCACATAAAGGGCTTCAGCTCTGCCTACACTTTCATTCTATAATTATCTCTCCGTTTTTTCCCTCTACCTACTGCACATCTCCTTACTACTTCCTCCTTGTTCATCATCTTGCTTGGTTTTATTTTGTTTTGTCTCAGTCTTTGTCCATCATCATTAGGGCTGACAATCCCATTCTGGACTGATTTCCTAACCTTGACCTTGTACTCCCCTAGGTTGCTTCTTCTGAGTGTCCTTCCTTCTCTGACAATGGCATACCAGGAGAGACTTGCCTGAATACAGCACCGGCTCTGGGGCCCTTGAGCCTATGCTGAATTCTTTTGCACTTATTGGGATTCTGAAATGAGACACTTTAATTAATCTTTTCTTTGATGTGAACTGATAATTAACAGGTACTGCTTAATAAGAAATTAAGTACGTGGTTTTCTAAAAAAATATTGACATTTGAGTCTTGAAGAAAAAACACCATTTCTCTTTTGAAAATAACTCAAGGTAGCACCCATGTCAAATCCAGCCGAGTTGCTATGTAGTGGTTTGGCATGCAGTAACAGAAAATGACTTACTCTTTTGAGTATAAACCTCACATTTTAAAATGCATTTAACTGGAGATATCCTCTTTGACAAATAATCTCTTTGTGAAAAGTATCCCACCAAACAAATCTTTGATGTCATACCTCCCCTAGTTTTCTATGACAATGAGAGGACAGTCTCTGGTGCCCTCACTTCTTGGCCTTGTAGTGTGGGAGTCTGGGGTTTGTGATGGCTCTGGTACTCTAACTGAGGCCCTTTCACTCCTGCCTTGGCCTTCCTCTCTACCTGTCACTCTTCTCCACTCTCACCAACCCTCTTATTTTATAAATAATTATTGAGAACCTATGTGTAAATGTTCTGGGGATTTAGGATGGCTAACACAGAGATAGTCCCTACCCTTATCCTAGCAGGGAAGGTGGACATTAGACAGTCTATTACACAATTAATAACTTAATTCTACGCTGAGTGCTATGAAGCCTGAGCATTACGAAAACTCCAATTAGGCAGATCTGACTCTTGCAGAAGGGTTCAGAATAGTTACCTTGCAAGAGTGATGTCTGAGGACTATTTAGAAAGTGTGGGTAGGGCAAAGAAAGCCTTAAGGGGTAGTCCAATTTCCCAGGGCTGGTAACAGTGGGGCACTATTATCTGAGTGGAAAAGGGGTGAAGTGGTACTAGAACCTGTGGAGAGATCTGTGTGGACAGGACAAACTGAATGGAGGTGTGACCTTTATTGAAGGACAAAGAGCCCATATAGACCCTGAAGGGAGAGAACTGAAAGAATGAAGAATGAGTACCTTAACCTCACTCTTCTTTCTCACTCTCATCTCCTGCCAGTGTCCCTTTACCCCTTTGACCTGTTGATCAACTCTACCCAAAATGCAGAGAAGAAGGGAGCCCACCAATGGAGCCCAGACAGGTCAGGCTCTTGGAGCACAGATCAGGGTGGAAAGGATGGAGAATGGATGGGGAAAGGAATAACCACTACAAGTATTTTATCATTTAATCTAAGAGCAATGGGAAGTCACGAAAAGCTTTTGAACATGGCACTACATGGTCAGATTTGTGTTTTACAATGATTCTGGCTACACATTGGTGAGATGTGAGGAGATATAGGGAGACAATTTCAGCAGCTATAGAAATATCTTGAAGTTCCCATCATGGCTTAGTGGTAATGAATCTGACTAGTATCCATGAGAACGTGAGTTTGATCGCTAGCCTTGCTGGGTTAAGGAGCCAGCCTTGCTGTGAGCTGTGGTATAGGTCACAGATGCAGTTCAGATCAGTGTTCCTGTGGCTGTGGTGTAGGCCGGAAGCTGTGGCTCCAAATCGACACCTAACCTTGGAACTTCCATATGCCATGGGTGTGGTCCTAAAAAGGAAAAAAAAAAAAATCTGGAGGAGATGTACTCTAGATGAGATAGTGAATGTATTTGAAAGCAATTCAAGAGGTAAAACAGCAGTTCAGTAATGGACTGCCTATGGGAAGGAGCACAGGGAGGAGGTAGAGCTGTGACTAAGATGACCTCCAGTGTTCTGGTTAGGAGTTGCTGCCTTTGCTAAGAAAAGAGATACCGGTTGGCGTTCCCTGGTGGCCAAGTGGTTAAGGATGTGACACTGTCACTGCTGTGGGTTAGATCCCTGGCCCAGGAATTTCAGCATGCTGCAGACACAGCCAAAAAGGGGGGCGGGGAGACAAGGAGAGAGTGAGGGAGAGAGAGGGAGAGAGACTGGAGTAACCCTAGGGTTTTGGATAAAATCTTGTATTCAAAGTTAGTAAGTTAATGTGCCCATAGAACATAGGTCCTATAAACTAGAATAGGAACCTGGGCATTAGATGTGGTAAAGAGTCTGCTAGACACCCTGTTCAGTGTCATCTGGGAAAGAAAAATGAATTGTTTCCTAGTCTTGGGGAATTAAATGAGTTTTGTGGATGTCTCCTCCCATCTCCTAGGGAGGTTGAGGTATTTGACACAGGCAAGGATAACTTCATCTGTTTTCATTCTAATCCCAAACTAAGCATTTGTGAAGGAGCTACTATTAAATAAGGAAGTGTGCTGGTTGATAAAATCAGTTCCTGGTGCCAGACTTGAGGTCCTGTCAAACTTGTCTTTATTTTTACTTTGATAACTGACTAAATGCTTGACAGTATTGTTATTTCCCATCTTCCCTCTTGGTCTTTGCTTTTATTTTTTTCTTCAGAGTTTTATAAAATAATAAAGTTTTAGAGTTTGATACTACCTTAAAATTCATTTAGTTCTACCTCCCAAATTCACTCCCTCAAGTATACCTTTATCCTTTTTATGTAATAAGGCAGGATCCTTTTTATAGAATACTAAGGGGATGCTTAAATTCCTCCAGGGAAGGAAGTTCATGACATCCTCTAATAGTGCATTCCTACCTCATTCTTTGGACAGTTTTTCAGTAGGCTGCTCTGACTCTTTGTAATGTCCACCTCCCTTCATTTTCCCCTGGTTTTCTGGAGTAAAGAGATTAAATTCTCTTTTTCCTTATGACCATCTGTGTGCCATGTTGCTTCTCAGTCTTCTCTCGGGTAGCAAATCCATTTCTACGTCTCTTCCCCCTTTAACATATTTCTAACCCCTCCATATCTTAGGAGGCATTTTACAATGGGATATTTATCTTTTTTCTATTTTATTCCCAAAACCTATCAGGATGCTGGGCATATAGTAGGCACCGATTTTAAAATGCATTGCATGGGAGTTCTCTTGTGGTGCAGTGGATTAAGAATCCAACATTGAAACAGCTGTGGCACAGGCATCATCTGTGGTGAGGGTTTGATCCCTGGCCTAGGAACTTCCACATGCTGTAGGCACAGCCTAAATAAATACATGAATTGGTATTATATGAATTGATAAATACACTTGAATTTTACCTCTCCCTCTGAGCCTTATGTTTATAAGAAACTTATTCCTTCTATGTTGTGTTTTAAAAGATGAAATTATGCTTGATAATACAGATGCCTTGTTCTCCAGAGAAATAGAATTTTTAATAAACCAAATCATTAACTATTGGCCCATTTACTTGGGTGAATCATCTGTAGATAGTACACACCGCCGTGTTCTGTCTTACAGCTGAATTAAAAGCCCATTCAACGCAAATTACAGGGGGGCATGCCACATTGTCTGCATTTCAGTTCAATGCCTAATAGTGCAAAGCCAGTTCATATGTCAAGTGGATGGGGGTTAGAAGACAGTAAGTAGGGGCATAGATGAAGAGTAAGGTATATCAATCGTATAGTGTGGTATAGACCAGATAACTGGGTGACTGTCAGAAATGTTCCCATAGATTGATCAAGCAGGTGCTGGAGTCTTGTTGGTTAATATTATGACAGGGACACTTGGGAGGAACAAGATTTAGCAAACCAAGTGACCTTCCTAGCAAATGCTTGTGTTGCTAGTGAGATGCTGGGGAGAAGCAACGGTGATCTCAAAGCTCAGAATGTATATGGGAGCACATAATTACTTATGGGACTAAGTATTTTCTTTTCTTCTTGTTCTCTAAATCATTTTGGTGATTTCTTCAATATTTGATTAGTTGGTAAACTATGTTTTTAGAAGAAAAACCCATGAGAACAATTTGTCTCTGGGCTCTGAAAAGTGATTTGAAATACTGCAAAAGAAATTCATTTTACAACTATGAAGGAATTTCAAATAAGAAGTTGTATTACATGCATTATAAGCAAAACAGGCCATTTGAAACTCTCCATTCTACACCAAAAGGTTTTCAAAAATATATTGCCATTGTTGAAAAGGAAGAATCAGGGTAAGAAATCAATGTTTGATTTTCATCACTCACAAGATAAATTGTTCATTCTATCTTGTCACCAATAATGATAATATATCTTAAAGCCATCAATCAAATAGTAAATAATGTAACATCTTAGTTTGAACTAAATATATTTTAAACATATCCATTATTTGTGAGCTTGCTACTTGCTGGAAAATTGATCTGATTGGGGAAAATCCAGAGCTGCATTTTCATGTTATTTACATTCTATTGTAATCAGCCATTGCTTTAGGGTTCCAAGTGGTACAGCTAAAGAACATAAATATGCTTTAGGGGATATGAAAAGGGATGGAAAGTTATTTTGGGGGGATAATAGATTAGGCAAGTTATATTCAAATCATAGGTTTTATTCCCTTTGCCGAAATCCCAGGCACAAGAACATCTGTGGAATATGCCCGTTCTGGTGAAATCTCTTTAGGAGGAAACTGGCATTCCAATCCTGGCTCCTCTACTAGCCTGGCTCTGTGTGACCTTGACCAAGCCATTAACCTGGGTGGGTCATGGTTCTTATTTTTTAATTTTTTTATTAAAGTATAGTTGATTTACAATGTTCTTTCAATTTCTGCTGTACAGCAAAGTGACCCAGTCACACACATATACGCATTCTTTTTTTTATATGATCTTCCATCATATTCTAACCCAAGAGATTGTACATAGTTCCCTGTGCTGTACAGTAGGATCCCATTGCTTATCCATTCTAAAAAATAGTTGAATAAATTTTAAAATTTTCTTCTCCCGATCTAAACAACTGATTTTAAAGTTTTTCAGTTTCAAACCTGAGGAAAAATATCAGAGCAAAGGCTGTGAGGTGGTGAGTAGACCTCTAATTTCCTTGTGGCATTTACTTTATTTGTGAAAGTAGGATAATGACACTTGTTTTTACCCACCTCCCAGGAAAAGTGAGAGCAAGTGAGGCAACAGTTATGAATGTGTTTTTAAAGGAAAGAGTAGTGGTCAAAGGCCTAATTGTACAGGGCATCTCTTCTCTTGCTGCTTTAGCCTGGATGAATTTCATAGTTGGAGATATTTTGTACAGGCTTCCTTACTTGTTATTAATCAAAGATGTGTATACATATATATATGTACATATGTACCACACACGCACACATACACACACACATTTGTACTGCCAGTCAGAGCTTCTGAGTTGATATAGTTCAGTGAAAGCAAAAAAGCCTGTTTTATTTAACCGGCATAGTATTCCTTTAATAAATATGCAAATTTCTGCTAGATTTTTAAAAATATTTAAAAAGAAAAGTTTGAGGAGTTCCCATCACAGCTCAGCAGCAACAAATCTGACTAGTATCCATGAGAACACAGGTTCAATTCCTGGCCTCGCTCAGTGGGCTAAGGATCCAATGTTGCTGTCAACTGTGGTGTTGTTGTGTAGGTCGCAGACGTGGCTCAGATCTGGCATTGCTGTGGCTATGGCATAGGTCGGTGATTGCAGCTCCAATTTGATCCCTAGCCTGGGAACCTCCATATTCCACGGGCATGGCCCTAAAAAGATAAAAAAATAAAAAGAAAAGGAAAAGTTTGATGATTCCCTTTACCACTTGTGAAAACGCAATAGAATTTTTCAGTGAGCAGCCTCAGATGTGAGGAGACCAAAGCAGTCATCCTGCTCTTTCCCGTGTCAGTGAAGGATGCAGGGGCAGGGGGCGGGGGGCATCTCTTACCTAGGACAGAAGTTTCCCTGGAGCTGTGGATCAAAGACATAATGAAAGTCTCTTAAATTTTACATTTTAGTGAGAAAGGCATTCTTTCATTCCCTCTTCCCCACTCCTTTTAAAATGTCCTTCTACAAGGAGCTCTAAATTGGAACTGAGAGGTAACGATACCTTGAATCCTCACATGCTATTCAGTAATCCTTATCACTTATCCACAGATCAGCAGAGAGATCAAATCACCACGCAGTGGGTATCAGGTGCTTATCTGCATGTGAATCCGCATGTATTAGGTGCTGATCTGTGTGTGTTATTAATTACATCTGAGACAAACTCCATTTGTGAATTCCAAATACTATCCCCTTAAGGAGTTTATCCTCAGAGTTAGAATGTACACAAGTGGCTGAGCGATTTTGCTTAGTAGACAGCATCCTCATTTAGAGTTTCCTACTTCAAAGCGTAGTATGGAACCAGCAGCACAGGCACCTGAAAGCTCGTTAGAAATGCAGAATCTCAGGCCACACTCCTGACCTGCTGCTGATCCCTGAGTGCTTGGTCTGGATATTAGAGACAGGATATGGTGATTTGGAACACTTGTTCTAGATCCTGGCTACATATTGGAACAACTGAAGAACTTAAAAAAATACTGATGCCTGGGTCCCATCGACAGAGATTCTGATATACTTAGTCTGGGATGTAGCCTGGGCATCATGATTTTCAAAGTTTCCTATGTGATTCTAATATGCAGCAAAATTTAAGAACCATTGAATTAGACTATCTAGTAATTCCTGGTGAAAGAATCCATCATACTGAATTGTCCACACTGCATGGTGTGGACATGCTTTGGTGGCCTGTGCTATCTTTTCATTAGTGACCACCCCTTCTCCTCCTCCTACCACAACTCTTGTCTGACCCCATCAGCCCTTCAACAAATACTCACCTCCAACACTTTTTTCTGCTATACCATATTCTCCTTTCTTCCTCTGAACCCCATATCGCTTTAGCTTTCTTACCAAATTTATTTTTCAAGTACTATTCCTGTTATTTATGCATATTGCTTACCCCTTCTTCTACCATACTAGCTGCTAGAGAGCAGAAACCATACCAGATTCATCTTTGCAACTCTTAGCATCTAGCAAGTCTGGGTAATATGTGCATAAAATGGAGATGGGAACAAAAAGGGCAGAAGGTCAAACAGCCCAGATGTGCTGTCTCTTCAAATTAGGTAAGATGGGCACACAAAGAATCCATGGGAGGAATTTAGGATCTGGATGAAATAAAGATAGAGATTTGTTAACCACATCAGAAGACAGTAGGGATATGAGCTGAAAGAGGGATATAGGCAAAAGAGCAGTGATTTTATCCAGTAAACATTAGGCAGTGTTTTCTGAAAGGAGAAGGTGAGATTCCTGGGTTGTAGAAAGAGGTGAGGAGCTGGGATTACTCAGAGAACTTTAAGGGCCATGCATCGCTAGATGCTGTCAGAGGCTGACAAGCCACGGGGGAGGTTGTCATTTAGGGTACATTATGCCTTTAGTAAATGTGACTGAGTCCCACACTGCCTTCATTGCTCCTCTCAGTCTTCTCAGGAGTGATCCTCTTTCACCTCTAAACAAGCCAGCATGCTCCCGCAAAGTGGATACGAGTAGACACACAATCAGGATGCCTGGTCAAATTCTCACCTGTACGTAATTCACCTTTCAGTAGATCTCAACCTCTTACTGCATTTCAGCCTTTGGATTTAATGCACACTCTGTATTCATGCTTGGGGTTTATATCACATTTCCTATAAGAACTGTGAAGCACTTAACAGGAAGGAAGCTGTTTCCCTGGCAGGCTACTATGTAGGTTGCTTTAGGGCCTCCAGGGGAGGCCCAAGAAGGTAACAAAGTTGATGACAGGCAAGTGGGCTATAGTGTATGTGGGGAAATGGACTCATTTAACTTTGGTCCAAGTGTCCCAAGGTCCCAGAGCCTTAGACCCCAACTATTGTTAAAGAACAGTATATCTCATCACAGCCTCCTCTCTGTAGCCTTCCCATTCTTGAAAAATGTGTGACTATGTATCCTTCTAGGCCCATAGGAAGCCTTATATAGAACTGCCTTAAAGGGGAAATCATGGAAGGATTGATGTTTCCCAAGCCCTCTTACAGCCAAATCTGAGGCCTAAAAGCAAGGTAATTTTGGCCATTCCTAACCCTTAAAAAGCCAGTCCCATTATGTATCATGTCGAAAACATTCTATCAGAAACAAAGAATATAGTAATTGACTTTTTAAATTTGGAAAGCTAAAGCAAAAATATATTAAATTTTCTTTGTGTCCAATAGTAATAAGTGAAAGGAGCATGTACTTAAATCTCATTTCTGTCATTTGCTGGACTTCCTTGTCGCCAATATATTTCATGATGGCTGCCCAAATGATGTGTGTGTGTGTGTGTGTGTGTGTGTGTGTGTGTGTGTGTGTGAAGATTCTAAAAATAGAGAAGATGTACTAACATGGGGTCTGTACAGAGCAGGAATTCAACAGATGTTCAAGTGTTCATTCCCTTCCCCCTTCTCTCACTTTTATTCCTATTACTTTTATTTCTTCTTAAAATCTCATGGCTAGAGTGCCCGCTACCTAATGGAAGATAAACACCTTGAGAAGAATTAGTTTCATGAGGTTGGCAGCTGAGAAGAAAGTAGAGTCCATGGATAGAAGAACTGTGGGGGTACACTTGTCTTGGTGACGTCTGTTGCAAACAAAATTTTTGAGTGGACAAATGTCCCGGCATAGAATTTCCCAACATAAAGAAACACATGTATGCCCCTGACAAAGACCCCCCCGCCATTCCTCCCCTTCCTACCCGCATTCCCTAACCAGCTCCTCTTTCCACTTAGGGGCAGAAAAGTTAGATGTAACCTTTCCCTTCCTCTGAAGCCTGTTTCTCTCTATCCCTTTCAGAGGAAAAGGGCAGGAAGTCTGCAGTCTTCCTAGTTCCTAGTATAGGATATCTGATGTAGGAACTGGACATGGGCTCACCTGTCACCATAACAAAACTGAGTGGGGCTTTATCTGATCCCCCATTTTTTTAAATAACTGCAAGCCAACCAATTGGCTCCCAACTTTCAATAAGACAAAAGAACAAGATCTTGGGACTGATGGGAAATGGAGAATGGGTCAAGAGGTCATCTAGTTTGTGAAATCTTAGCACCTGATTTGGCTACAACAGAGCCCACAGGCTTCATGGGCTTCTTGGGGGCAGAGCAGACTATACTGGGTGCCAAGATAAAGGCCATAAGTAGAGCCACAGTTCAGTCAAGACAAGCTATTCCAGTCATCTTTGCAGTGTATGGCAAATGGCAGATGGTTCCCATATTGCTAAAGGAAAGGCTTCATTTCTTTGTCCATTGGGTTTTGTACTGATTCAAAAAGAAACCACCTTCAGTAGGAAAGGTTTTGCATTCCAGTGGTTTGACATCTCACATACAGATGGGGCATTGCTGGCAGTCTCCTTATTTGAATGTACATTTCAGATTCAGCAAATATGCCACCTTCCTCTCAAAGACTTTCCTGAGTCCCAAAGTAAATAGAGCTGCTTCTACTCTGTGAACACAGTGCCCTTGATCTGCACCTCTCCTAGGACATTTAGCACTTTCTACCATGTATTCTGCTTCTGTAGGTGATTGTCTCTCCTTCCTGAGGATGGAAATTAAGGATGACTGATCTTTGCATTTTTCATCAGCCTTAGTAAAGGCTTTTATGATAGTAAATGCTATATTTGTCTACACACACACCCCCCCACACAACATACAGAGCATTTACTGTCATATATGTGTGTACATGTGTGTGTGTGTGTGTGTGTGTGTATACACATTGAGAGTGAGAGACAGTGATAAAAAAGGGGAAACATCTCTTTGACACCTGTGGGAGCCAATGGCCCTACAGACCCACTAAGTCCCATTAATTTCACCCAAAATCAGACTTATAACCTTGTGTCACCAATCTTGACAAAAAATTCTTATTTTGTAACCTTTGTTTATATGCACCTATGAGATGTGAGCTTCTTCACAGCTTCTTTCTCACATCTTTAAGATCAACTCAAGTCTCACCCCAGCCCCCTTTCTGGAGACAGACCTGACTCCCCTCATAATCCGCCCTCCCAGAAGGATGGGTATGTTGCCTGTTTCAATTTCCTTGTATTCTGTGGACTTGTCAACCCATTCTTATCTCACGTTAGCTCCCACGTTCCTAATGACACTAAATAAAATGACCTTCTTGGCAGCATTCAACCCTATTTATCATATCTTCTTGAACATTCTTCTCTTGACTCCTGTGACACCCTAGTAGATGACCACTCATGTCTCTGCTGATTCTTGATATCCTCTGCTCCTCATCATCTCTACCTCATCTTCAAATGCTGGATTCATCTTCCACTTTATGTTCTCTTAACACTTTCATCCATACCCGAGGCTGTAATAACATACACCACACAGTTCTCTCAAATCTGTCTCTTGAGCAAACCCCTCATTAAGTCCAACTCTGAATACCCAGCAGGCTCAGCAGCTTCTCAGTGTCAACATTTCTAAAATGGAATGTGTGACCTTTCCTATAAAACAAAGTCCCCCTTTCATGTTCCCAGTTGATCAAAGTGTTCACATGTGCAATCTGTATTTCTCTCCACAGGACCTCACCACAGTATTGGTAAAACAATAAATTGTAAATTAGCTACTAAATGTCTGGCTCCCCCAATAAAATTTAAGCTCCCCAAGAGTAGGACTTAGGTCTGTTGGTACTTACTTGTTGAATGAATTAGTTAATGAGCAAATTAATGAATGCAAGGGTGGGTGAATTTAGCTAGGAAACCTTACCAATCCCAGCATTAAGAAATTGTGAGTTCTCTCACAGAAACAGAGAACAGATTGGTGGTTGCTAGGGGTGAGAGGGAGGTGGGAGAAGTGAATGAAGATGATCAAAGTATGCAGACTTCTACTTATAAGATGAATAAGTTCTGAGGCTGTCATATACAGCATGGTGACTATAGTTAATAACACATTCTTGTATATTTGGAAGTTGCTAGGAAAGTAGATCTCAAAGGTTCTTACCACACAGGAAATTATTGTAACTGTGAAGTTATGGATATGTTAATTAACTGTATCATGGTGAGCATTTTGCAATATGTGTGCATATCAAATCCAGATAATGTACACCTTAAACTGATGTAATAGTATTTGTGAATTATATCTCAGTAAAACTGGAAAGAAAAAGAATTTTTGACTTCTCCAGTAGGGTATTACCCTTGAATGCATAGCCCAGAAAAAATAAAATAAAATAAAACAAACTTTGGAATTGCAACTGTCCACGGAATGTGAACAAATAAATAGGGGAAGATATTTATCCAAAGCGTATGTTTGAGTATAGAAATCAGAAATCTAGGTGCAGGTTATAACCTTTGTATTGCTTTCAGAGCTTATTGGTGCTGGGTTTTCCCACTGCAGGGTGAGGTCCACATATTGGTCTGTTTCACATGCTTTCACAGCAGAGAAGTGGCTCTTCTGACAGTTAACAGGCCTGGTCCACACAGCTGTCTCCAAACTGACAGCAATTCCCCTGCTTATCTCTAGAAATTCAAAAAACTGCCTTTTCCAGTAGATCTATTCATAGCTTGATCAAGACTTTTTTTAAAAAAAAAAGAAGATGTATTCTTTTTAAAAAATACTGAGAGAGACTAAGATAGCATACTTAAAAGTCATCCAAGCAACTGAGCCTTCTGGAACTTTTTGTTTTGGAACATTTTTGCAGCATGCCTTTAGATGTGGAGCTTTAATAGTGTGAAACATCATCATGAAATTTAAAATCAGTACATGTGTTACAAACACTCAATAAAGTGAGTGTGTGGGGCATTTCCCCAAATTCTCTTTTACACAGTGCCTTCTACTAGCATAAGTAACATGACTGCCATCCTGTAATACTCTACTCTTTGAAGGCAGGTCATGGATTTTCACCTTTGTGTCCTCTGTAGCATAAGCACTATGCTTTTCAAAGAAGAGCACTAAATGGATATTTGTTGAAATTAATATTATCAACAATTTTGCTTTTCACATGGTAGTTCCGCTTTTCCCCATCCCTGTGGTTCAGTCCCTAACCATGCACTGATCCCAGGAGAGAACATCTCACTCAGGTCCATTATCTTCATTCCCTGGACATCATTGGATTCCCTTTCCCCATCAGATCACATCTTTCCTGTATCCTTGAGCCATCTGAAATACTTCCTGTGAAGGGCTGATGGGATATACATACCACTTTGAGAATGTGATGGTTGCTAATGAGTTCATTTTTTTAATCCTCCCAGTAAATATACTTATAACTAGTTAGTTATCATAATGTAGCAACAGTGACAATAGCTATCATCTATAAAAGAGTGCCTGACATGTACACTGATTATTTACTTATTACCAGTGTTAATGACCATTATTATTAGTAATAATAACATGATCATATTGAGCTCATACTGAACTGAGCTATTTTTTTTTTTTTTGCCTTTTTTGATATTATCTCAAGGAAACCATTGGAACTATAGTATTTTTGTGTCCAGGATTTGATTTGAAGTAAATAAGTAATTTACTTTATTTAAAAAACCCTGTGTATATAGGTAGATGTGCATGTGTGTGTGTATGTGTGTGTGTACATGTACATGTGTTTATCCTGGTTTCAAAGCAATTCAAAAGCTTTATAGAGTAGTGGTTAAGTATGTAGGCTTTGGCATACAACAGCCTGAGTTCAGATCCAGCTCTGTCACAGGCTAACTTCTGTGACCTTTAGCAACTTACTTAACCACTCTGAATCCCAATTTTCTCCTTTGTAATAAGGAATAATTACAGTATCTAACTCATAGTATTGTGAGTATTAAATGACACAGTGAATGTCTATTCTGTAACATAATAGCATTCACTAATATACACTGTTATTTTTTTCATTATGACATTTAAAAAGAACTGGAAAATGCAGAAAATAAAAAAGAAAATACATTAATTCCATTATATAACCACTATTAACATCCCAGACTATGTGCTTGTAATCTTTTCCTATTTATATTTATGCTTAAGTATGTTCAATTACTATAAAATTAGAAATTATTGTCTATTACCTCTTTATAAGTTGTTTCGTCAATTTTCTTTTCTGTTCCTAATGTACACTCTCATATATAGTACTAATAGTTGCATATTAGTTCATCATATATATGTTATATAATTTATTCAGATTGTTTTGAATTTTTCACGCATAACTAATAGTAAACTGAAATAATCTAAATATATAGCTTTTGGTAAATTTATAGAAAGTCACTAAATAAACTATGGAATATAAAAATTTAATAGTTTTAAATTGTCAAATTGACTTCTATAAAGATTTTAATTTTATTTTCATCAATAGCATTAATGAGGTTTCTAGTTGCCATATAACTTTGCCAAGCCTGGGTAGTACATATGCATATATTTTCAAATCTTACTAATGGTTTCTATGAAATATGGGACAAGTCACTTTAACTTTGAGCCTCTGATTCCTAAATTGTAAAATGAACTAATGGGTGTAGAATTCATAAATATAGCCATAGGTCATAAAGTTTATATTGATTCCAAACCTGTTTATGCTCCATATTTGAAGTGAAGCTCAAGTGAAAACGGACTGTGGTGAAGTTGGGTTAACACCAGAAGTGGTTGAGGGATGACCATTGGAGAGCATTTCCCATAATGTCGTGACTGTCCAGAATGACCCAGTGTTTATGAGACATGCAGAGTCTAATTCAGAGTGTTACGTACAAAAAATATATAATTAAAATTTATGGTTATTTTAATTGCTACCTATCTTGCTATGAAATACATGCTCCATAACGGCAGACATCTTTATCTTATTCTTGTCCACCTAGAGCCTCACACATGTTAGGGTTCAGTAATATGTCTGTTGAATGAACAAATAAGCTGAAGAAAGATACCCTATACCTGTGCAGAGGCTATATATCCTGGTAACCATCAGAATGCCCTCTCCAGGATAACTGCATAATTGAGTCCTCTTCGAAGAAACCCTTGCTGTGTCCCATGACATAGTCATCTTCAGATGTTAATACCTGCAGCCTGGTGAAGATTCAGCCACCCCTACTAGAATTACACTCTTTGCAGCAATGTTGGGTGTCTTTGCTCCAGCTCATTACATTTGTCTTAATATTCAATTCAGAAGGACGTATTATTTCCAAGTTCTTACTCCATTTTCTGCCCCTTTATACTAGATAGAACAATCACCTCATGGGCTAGTTGCTAGTGTATTATATGAGAAAACATGTAATGTAAAATATGAAACTGATCATCCAGGCAATAGGATGTGGTGGTTAAAAAGCTCAGGCTCTGGAGCCAAATCCCACAGCTCATACCTGGATTTTGCTATTTAAAACCTGTCACCTTTAGCAAGTTACTTGATTACAGTGTGTTCAGTTTTCTTATCTGTACTGTGCAAATAATACCTACCTTATAGGATCAATCTGTGGATGAAATGAGTCAAAACATGTGAAGAAGTAGAAATAGTATATAAATATTACCTATTTTGATAGTTATTCTTAGCACTAATAATAAAATCTCATTGAGAATTACGTGCCAAAAACCAAATCTACATTATCTAAGATAATCCTTAAAACAACTCTATGAGCTAACCGTCATTGTTATCCCTGCCTTATAAGTAAGGATATTTAGGCTCAGAAAGTCTTGGTAACACCCTAAAATCAGAGCTAGTGAGTTGTAGAAGCTGGATTAAAATGTGGTTGCATCTGAAATATTCTCTCATGGAGAAAATTTTCTTAACAGAATTTAAACATCTACATTCTTATTGACCTTATAGTTTCTAATATCTGATTTCTAGCCTTTTTAGCCATGCTCACAACCCTAGAACATTTTTCAAGGAACTTACTTTAAATTAATGTGAATACCTAAACAGACATCTATTAGCCTGAGGATCTACAGTTTCTAAGGATGCATATAATCACTTTTAGTGATTCTACTGTGGTCCAGTTCCCTAATCTCTGTATTTCCTCTACTGGGATTTTGCAAAGTCAACCAGTCAATTAAGTAATTAAGTACAGTTTAAGAGCTGTAGGGTGACAAGTGATGAGCAAAACAATTTGCATTCCATGATGCAGGTTTGGTAAACTTATGATTACCCGAAAGGAACAGCTTTACTTGCAAAGTTAAAATGTAACCATTTCAGGATTCATTTTCAACAGTGTGTTGAATTTACATATGCCCTGACCTAACAGTGATTCCCCAGCTGGTGTGGAAGTGACCCAACACCAGCCAGAGTAGAGACACATCTATTGTAAGGTAACTGGTGACTAAGTTCCCTGTGAGTGGCCGATATCCTTCTCATAGCAGTGACAGACTTGAAATTTGAACCCTTTTCAGACACCCCTAGCAGGCAAAACAATAAAAACTGAAAAGCAATCCCATTTACAGACGTCAACCCAGCCACTGGATTTGTGGGTGTGATTTGCTATGCCATATTTTACAGATTATTTTTTATATCCTTGAGACTTGTTTTCATTGAAATATGCTATAAACCGTTCTGTTACCTTTTGCCAGGTGAGTGAGTTGTGATATTTGGTCAGAGATTTAGACAGAGTACTGAGAACTAGCATGGCCAGGAATTGGCACAATAGTGGTAATTTGTGCATAATGCTTCTTCAGAAAGCATATTAGATTTTAGCTATGAATCGAGTTTACACACGATTCAACTTGGTGTTTGAAGACCATATTTTTCTCTTCAACAGGTTAATTATGTATGGCTTTGTGAAGGCTATGGTGTATGCTGACCAGCTGAAAAATGGAGACTTTCATTTCACTGACTGTCTGTTTTTTGGTTCACTGATGTCTGCTACAGATCCAGGTAATCGCCCAAATAATATGTTTTCTTCTTTTAAGAGTCAAACATTTAAATTGAATGTCTTTCTAAAAACCATTACCTGGCATGCATAATAATAATCCCTTATTCCTTGTCAACTGTCACTTGCAGTTGACATATTTGTTAGTGATTACAAAAAAGGAAAGAGGAGAATGTTCTAACAGCTCTCAAAAAATGGTTGCAAAAGAAATTTCAGTAATGGGAAAAACTAAAATTTGTTATAGTTTATTTCTGCAGAATATGCTTCTATTTTCAGCTATTATTTTTTCCTAAACTTTTCTCTATTTAACTTGCTTTCTTTCAAAAATGATCTATTGAATTAAATGTTAAAAAAAATTTAAACTGTCTATTATGTAATTTTTCAAACATTAAGAGTAAGGGACGATAGTAAAAATAATTGTCTCATATCCTTCAAATTATCAAATTATAACTGTCAATATGGCCAAGGTTTTTCTCACTATGACTGAATTATGTTAAATTCCAGACATCATATTGTTTTATTTGTAAATGTTTTGAGAAATGACCATTGTCAGTATGATACCTAAAAATATTAATAATTATTTCAATGTTATCAAAGAGCTAGCCTCTGTTCAAATATCCCCAGTTGTATTTTTTTCATTATCATTATCGTCATTAGTTTATGTAGTAGTTTGTAAAAATTAGGACCCATATAAGGACTATACATTACAGTTGATGGATATGACTATTGAGTTTCTTTTAATCTATGTGTTTTCCTACATCTTCTATTTTTCTTTTCACTTATTTGTCAAAAAAAGGTGATTTGTTTGTGGTTAAATTAAATACGGTTGCTTAAAATATTCTTATAACCCCTGTATTTCTTGTAATCTGATGATTAAATCTGCAGGTTTAATCAGATTGGGGTTCATCATTTTTGGAAGATTACTTGCTTGCTCTGGGTCTCTATAGCATAGCATCAGGAAGCTCATGGTTGTTAGTGACTCAGCTGTCAGCCTGATCCATCACAATACTTAATTGCTATTCCAGCAAAGACCACCAGAAGACACCGTAGTTGAACAAGATGTGTTTATTACATTTTGTAGTGAGGAGAGTGCTCACCAGAGGAACCATAGGACCTCTCAGAGAATGGTAGAAAGGACTTGTTATAGGACCTGGGCTTATGCTTGCTGATTTTAGAGAGGGCTTGAGGAATTGGGGCTTTATTCTATATATTACATGCTGTCAGGAAGCATGAGTGACTGGGCATTTTACTAAGTCTTATCCAGCCGGAGGAAGACTGAGTAGATCCTAAGGCTACAATTGGTAAAGAAGCAGCATCACTTATAATAGTCAGCATAAGGGGAGGTTTGGTCAGCTTCGTGGTTTGGACCGTGTTTATCATTTGTGTTTAGGTGTGATTCCATAGCGGTCTTGTAATTGTCTTGATCCATCATGGTCTTAGAGTGAACTCAATGTGACAGTTTTTCATGAAACTGTTTACATTCACCGGGAGGATAACAAGGTCCAGCTGATAGTACCAAGCCAGCTCCCACATGCCAGGGACTGCTTTTCTCTTTCTTAGAATGGCCCTCAAACCCAGAACTACTAAATTAGATTCTATAATTTAACAGTATCCTCAGATGATTTATGTGCACATTAAAGTTTGAGAAGCTCTGCATTTTAGACTTCCCCATTTTATGTAATGACTTTAGTACCCACAGATGGTTATTGATTAGTCTAGCATTTATTGGGGGTTACAAACTAGCACTATGCTAATTCAATCCTACCTTTTGCATATATTAGCTGGTACTCCCCTGAAAGAAGCAATTTTCCAGATCAACTATTTAAACATCTTGTGATATTATTTGAACAAAAGAGAAGGATAAATTATTGATTTTTTTCATTCCAAATTTTCTAATTTTCAAAATAATGAATTGTTTTCCTAACATTCCCCATGTATAATCAAAGAGATTGTTTACTGGCTTTTTAAAAGTATGATATAAACACGTGGCTTTAAAGATAGTTGAAATGTTTCAATCTTCTACTGTAATTATACTTTTTAATAATTAAAATAATCCATCTTTGACAATAAGGATCCTCTTCCAGTTTTTCTTGTATTCTTTTGTCATGAACCCAAGGGTCTTTCATAGTTTCTTGTTTCGAACAGGACTAGGTGTGCTGCTTATCTTGTGTGTGTGTGTTTCCTGTATCCTGACTTGGAACAGACATTTCTCTAAGAAGCCCTGGTTCTTTCTAAGAGGGAAATTTATTTAGATACCAAAATGTGGGCAGGAAGTGTTTTCATTGCTACTGGATTGGTCATTGTTTCTAAATACTTTTATATGTTTTGAAGAAGAAATTATATTGTAAATTCATTATTAATATTATTATCCAGTTTAGGATTATAGGAATTTTACTTAGCTTCCTGAACTTTTATTTACATTTAAATTTTTCTTCTGCCTACTTTTCTTCTCTTACATTAATATAATTTCTTACTTCCTTTAAATATATTTTCAAAGTTTTAATACACATAATATTACTAAAATATGATTATTGAAAACTGCTTAGATTTCATTGTGGCTCTCTTTAACCTTTGTGTATATGCCACTAGCATGAATTGTTAAATATTATTACTCTGTTTTAACAGCTCTTGAAGTAACCCTCTGTATGATTAAGCCAGTATACAATAATGTTCATTTGTTTCATTTTGCTTTTAATTTTTGTTTTAAAGTTAGATTAAATATCTACAAAATTCCAATATGAAAACCATAGAACAAAACAAATCTCCCTTTTATCCCTGTTCCTTCTATCCTAATTTTTCAACGATGTTGCTTCTATTTTTAAATCTAAGCAAAAACACGAACATAGACATACTCTACTTGGTACTACTGCACATGTGGTTCTTCACCTCGCTCTTCTTCAATTAACAATGGTTTGAAAAGTAATCCATAGCAGCACATGAGATGTTTATCATTTTCTTTTATAACTGCAGAGTACTCCATAGTTTCTTCAACCAGTTATCTGTTGATGGACATTTGGGTTATTTCTTGTCATTTACAATTATTAACAGTGCTACAATTAATAATATCAAAATTTATAGCTTTTCACATTTTGCCACTCTTTCTTTGGGATAGATTTCTAAAAACAGGTTAAAAGAAATTTGTAATTTTCCTAGATGCCAAATTCCTCTCCCCCAAAGTTTACACCATTTTGCATTCACATTGACAATGTATAACAATATCTGTTCTGCACAGCCTTGCAAGTGCAGAATTCTGTTACAATTTGGGGGTTTTACCCATGCAGTAGGTGAGGATTTGTATCTCCCTACAGGTTGGCTTTGTACTTCTCTTATTTTGAGTAAGGCTGAACATTTGTTCATACATTTAGGGGATGTATGTATTTTATTTTCCTGACAATCAAATGTTAATAAGATGCCCTTTTAACAGTATGGTTGTTGGTGTTTTATTTTTCAAATTTACCCTTTTCTTGTTTTTAGGGCTGCATCCGCGGCATATGAAAGTTCCCAGGATAAGGGTTGAATTGCACCTGTAGCTGCTGGCCTACTCCCCAGCCACAGCAATGCAGGATCCAAGCCATGTCTGCAACCTACACCACAGCTCATGGCAACACCAGATCCTTAACCCACTGAGCAAGGCCAGGGATCGAACCTGAATTCTCATGGATGCTAGTCAGATTTGTTTCTGCTGAGCCATGATGAACTCCCTTATTTTTCAAATTTTAAATGCCCTTAAAATACTAGGAATATTAACCTTTTGTCTATAATGTAATTTACAGATATTTTCCCAGTTTTTATGTTTTATTTTGCTTATGGGAGGGGGAAGGAAAAAAGCAATTTTATTTTTTTAATTTTTTGATTATAGTTGATTTGCAGTGTTGTGCTAATTTCTGCTGTACAACGAAGTGACATAGTCATACACATATATACATTATTTTTGTTTTTTTATGTTATTTTTCATCATCTATCTCATGAGATTGGATATAGTTTCTTGTTCTATATAATAGGACCTTATTGTCTATCCATTCTAAACATAATAATTTCATCTACTAACCCCAAACTCACAGTTCATCTCACTCCCTTTCCCCCTCCCCCTGGGAACCACAAATCTGTTCTCCCTGTCTATGAATCTGTTTCTGTTTTGCAGAGAGGCTCATTTGTGCCATATTTCACCTTCCAAATATAAGTCATATTGTATGGTATTGTCCTCTTTCTGACTTACTTCACTTAGTATGATAATCTCTAGTTACATCCATGTTGCTGCAAGTGGCATTTTTTCATTAATCAATGAACATTTACCTTGTTTCCATGTCTTGGCTGTTGTGAATAGTGCTGCAATGAACATAGGGGTACGTGTTATTTTTTCAGTGAAAGTTTTGTCCGGATGTATGCCCAGCAAACATAGTTCTATATTTAGTTTTCTGAGGAATCTCCATATTGTACTCCATAGTGGCTGTACCAATTTACATTCCCACCAACAATGTAGGAGGGTTCCCTTTTCTCTACCCCCTCCAGGTGATAATACCTCACTGTAGTTTTGGTTTGCATTGCGTGTTGAGCATCTTTTCATATGCCTACTAGCCATCCATATGTCTTCTTTGAAGAAATGTCTATTTAGATCTTCTGCCCATGTTTTGATTGGATTGTTTTTTGTGTTGTTGAGTTGTATGAGTTGTTTATATATTTTGGACATTAAGCCCTCGTCAGATGTATAATTTTCAACTATTTTCTCCCATTTCATACGTTGTCTTTTCATTTTTTTTTTTAATGGTCCCATTGGTTTATTTTTGTTTTTAATTTCTATTGCTTCGGGAGACCGACTTAACATTTGTACAACTGATGTCAGCGAATGTTTTGCCTAAGTTCTCTTCTAGGAGTTTTACGGTGTCTTATTTAAATCTTTAAGCCATTTTGAGTTTTATTTTTGTGCATGATGGAGAATGTGTTCTAGTTCAGTTGATTTAAATGCTTCTGTCCAGTTTTCCCAGCACCAGTTCCTGAAGAGACTGTCTTTTTCTGTTTTATATTCTTGGCTCCTTTGTCAAAGATTAATTGACCATAGGTGTCTGGGTTTATATCTGGGTTCTCTATTCTGTCCCATTGGTCTGTATGTCTGTTTTTATACCAGTACCACACTGTCTTAATTATGGTAGCTTTGTAATAGTGTCCGAAGTCTGGGGAAGTTTGCCTCCTGCTTTTTTTTCCCCCCCTCAGGATTGCTTTGATAATTCTGAGTCTTTTGTGGTTCCATATAAATTTTTGAAATAATTGTTCTAGTTCTGTGAAAAATGTCATGGATAATTTGATAGGGATTGCATTAAATTTGAGATTGCTTTGGGTAGTATGGCCATTTTAACAATATTTTTCAAATCCATGGAAAATCTTTCCACTTCTTTGAGTCCTCTTTAATTTCCTTTATTAATGTTTTATAGTTCATAGCATATAAGTGTTTCACTTCCTTGGTCAAGTTTACACCTAGGTATTTTTTTGTTGTTGCAATTTTAAAAGGTATTTATTTACATTACTTTTCTAATATTTCATTGTTAGTATACAGAAATACAAACAATTTCTGAATGTTAATCTTTTTTTTTGTTGTTTTTTGTCGTTTTTAGGGCCACAGTCTTGGCACGTGGAGGTTCCCAGGCTAGGGGTCTAATCAGAGGTACAGCTGCAGCAATGCGGGATCCGAACCACGTCTGTGACCTACACCACGGTTCACGGCAATGCCGGGTCCTTAACCTACTGAGCGAGGCCAGGGATTAAACCCGCAACCTCATGGTTCCTAGTCGGATTCATTTCTGCTGGGCCACAACGAGAACTCCTGAATGTTAATTTTGTATCTTGCTGCTTTGCTGAATTCATTATCAGATCTAATAGTTTCCGTATAAACTCCTAAGACTGTAGAAAGTATTTTAAAATGTATGATGTTGACCTCTTTCCTAGAAGAGGATGAAATTAAAGTGTGTCTCAGATTTGGAACCCTAATACAGTTGCAGGTTTAGAGCCCTAGAGTGGTGTACAGGGATAGATTGCTCCATCTCCAGGCCTGGAGATGACCTAGACACTAAGTCATTGTTGGAACAGTCAATGCTATACTTTCCCAGCACCAAGGAAATGCAGAAGTACCTTGCCATCCATAGAAGTGGGGCTTCAAGACAAAGTATATTCAGCCCATTCCGTTTGTTCTAGTTAGTTTGGGGTTGTTCTCTTCCACCGTATATGGTTACTTCGCTTTTCATAGTCAGTTCTCATTTTAGGTCACCTTTGCACAAATTTGCATGTCGAAAAGCATGGCATCCATTGTTTCCTGGTTCTGATGCTAATGGCCAAGTTGTATTCTGATGAGTTATTCAGCCAGCATCAAGCATAAATGTGTTATGTTCAAGCTTTGCTCCTTCTTTAACTAGTGATATTCCTGCGGTTATGTTTACATCACACAGGAAAACTGATTGAGACAGAAAAAATCTGACTCAGTAAGATGTTCATTAATCTGCATTGTATCAAACAAACTGAGCTGACTGAATTTTTTAAAATACAGAATTGACGTACAGCTGTAAAGAGAATCCTGGGTACCAAGTCCAGACTTTTCAAGTCTGACACAGACAAGCTGTGAAACTTTGGGCACCACTTAGGCACTCTAGATTTTATGTGTTCTTGGAAGTGGAAGATATTTGATCTCATCTCTTCCAACCTCTTCATTTTACAGATGAAGAAACTGACTTTTCATCTGTAAAATGAAGTTTCAACTAGAGCCCTTTCCAGCATTTTCTGATCCTTATTTCTGTGAGATTTGTTTTTTATTTTAAAGAAAGTTCAAAGTCAACCCAAAGCACCCAAGTCAGACATTCTAGAGTTCTAACCCCAACTAAGCAAACGTTAGAGATCTCACATAGCAGAGACCCACATATGCACAGGAATACTTAAGCTCCCTTCTCTTCTGGGAGCTAATTGTTATATTAAAACACATTGAATCTACTCTCTGCTAAATTGGTGCAATTTAAAGTCTTCAACAACCTTTAAACACCTAGTTAATCTTACCCCACAATTATTCATTTATTGCCTAAATTATTGTGACTCACTAATTTATGAAAGAGAACCTATGCTCCCTGGGTCTGATTTTTCTTGGCCTTCTTTAAATTAATTCTTTCCCATTAGCCTTAGCTAAATCTTAGCTAGGTGTTATTAACTATTCATATTTTTCTTTTTTACATACATATTTAGACTTTAATTCTTCCTGCATGTTTCAGACTTTCTTCAGCCAATTTTCAGTTTACCTCCAGTTAGGCTATTATTTGATTGATTTAATTTCCTCCTTTCCTCACTTATGAAGACCTTGTTGAAGATGTAAAATCATCAACAGCCCTTAACAGAAATAGTGAATAACTAAAGACAGAGCCATCAAAGAGACAGTGTGTGATAATTTGCTGGATAGGGGAAGAGGTACAAAGTGGGCTTGATCAGTGAGCCAGCTCATCTTCAGGTGTGTTTAGACAAGGAAAAATGAGTATGGGGGAAGGGAGGGAAATGATCAACAAAACGGCAGTATAGTAAAGCCTCAACAACTGTAAATAAATGCTGTAGTTAATATCCTGCATTTTACAAATGGCCAAAACTCATTAGGGATCCCTCTGGCCTCATACTGTCTTCCTATCTCTTTCATCATTCACTTGGAACCCAGTTTGGTAAATCTAGAATATCCAAGATAATGATTTTTATTAACAAATCTGAAATGTCCCTTTATATGGGTCAGATGAGGCAGAAAATCTTTGAGATGTATAAAGCCACTTGGGAATCCCGATGTACTTGTGTGCTATTCCTTGAACACACCAGGCTTTTTTACAAATTATAGTCAATTACAATGTTATATCAGTTTCAGGTGTACAACATAGTGATTCAATATTTTAATAAATTATACGCCATTTAAAGTTATTAAAATAATGGCTATATTTCCCTGTGCTATGCAATATATCCTCCTTGTTTCTTACTTATTTCATACACATTAATTTGTATCTGTTAATTCCATACTCCTATCTTGCACCACCCCGCTGGTAACCACTAGTTTGTTCTCTGTATCTATGAATATATTTCTATTTTGTTATATACATTCATATGTTTTGTTTTTCACACTCCACATATAAGTGATAATAACACAGTATATTTGTCTTTGTCTGACTTCTTTTACTAAGCATAATACCCTCTAGGTCCATCCATTTGTTGAAAATGGCAGAATATCATACTTTTTTATAGCTTAGTAACATTCCATTATATATATATACATATATCTTATTTGTCTATTTGTCTGTTGATGGACACTTAAGTTGCTTTCATATCTTGGCTATTGTAAGTAATGCTGCTGTGAACATTGGGGTGCATGTATCTTTGCAAATTAGTATTTTCATTCTCTTTAAATACACACACACACACACACACACACACACATATATATATATATATATATGTATGTATGTATATATATATACACACACACACCCAGCAGTAGGATTGCTGGATCATATAGTAGTTCTATTTCTAGTTTTTTGAGGATCCTCCATATTGTTTTCCATAATGGCTGCAAAAATTTGCAATCCTATCAGCAGCATACTAGGGTTTCCCTTTCTTCACATCCTTGCCAACATTTTTTATTTGTAGACTTTTTGATGGTAGCCATTTTGATAGGTGTGAGACAATATCTCATTGTGGTTTTTATTTGCATTTCTCTGATGATTAACTATGTTGAGCATTTTTTCATGTACCTATTGACCAGTTTTATATCTTTGTTGAAAGAATGTCTATTCAGGTCTTCTGCTCATTTTCTAAATTAGGCTGTTTTGTTTGTTGGTATTGAGTTGTGTGAGTGGTTTGTGTATTTTTGATATTAACATCTTATTGGTCATGTCACTTGCAAATATTTTCTCCCCTTCAGTAGGTTGTCTTTTCACTTTGTCAGTGATTACCTTTGCTGTGCCAAAGCTTTTAAGTTTAATTAGGTCCCATTTGTTTATTTTTGCTTTTATTTCTATTTCCTTTGATGATATATCCAAAAAAATATTGCTATGATTTATGTCAAAGAGTGTTCCGCCTACATTCTTTTCTAGGAATTTTATATTTTCCGGCTTTACATTTAGTTATTTAATTCATTTTGTGTTTGCTTTTTTATATGATGTGAGGAAATATTCTAATCTCATTGTTTTACATATAGCTGTCCAGTTTTTCCAGCACCGCTTTTTGAAGAGACTGCTTTTTTCTCCACTGTGTGTTCTTACCTCCTTTGTCATAGATTAACTGACCATAAGTGCGTGAGTTTGTTTCTGGACTCCCTATTTTGTTCCATTGATCTATGTGTCTGTTTTTGTGTCAGTACCACGGTGTTTTGATTACTATAGCTTGGCAGTATAGCCTGAGGTCAGAGAGTGTGGTATCTCTAGCTTTGCTCTTTTTTTCTAAAGATCGCTTTGGCAATTCTGCGTCTTTTGTGGTTCCATGTAAATCTTAGGATTATTTGTTCTAGTTCTGTTGAAAATGTCATGTGTATTTTGATAGGCATTGCTTTAAATAGGTAGATTGCCTCAGGTATTATGGTCATTTTGACGATATTGTCTTCTAATCCAAGAACATGGGATATCTTTCCATTTCTTTGTATTTTCATATTCCTTTGTCCATGTTTTATAGTTTTCAGAGTATAGCTCTTTCATCTTCTTGGTTAAGTTTATTCCTGGATATTTTATTCATTTTGATGTTATTTTAAATGATACTTTTTTTTGTTTTCTCTTTCTAATAATTCACTATTAGTGTAAGAAAAGTAACAGATTTCTGATATTAGTCTTGTATCCTAAAGCTTTACTGAATTTCTTTATTATTACTAACAATTTTTTAGTGGAGACTTCAGGGTCTTTTGTATATAGTATCATATCATCTGCAAATAGTGATATTCTTACATCTTCCCTTCCAATTTGGATGCCTTTTATTTATTTACTTTTTTTTCATTGTCTGATTACTGTGGCTAGGACTTCATACCCTTTTATTTTTATTTTTGTTTTTATTTTTTTGGTGCACACTTGGAAAGGTGCCCAGGAAAATATAATTTTATTATATTTTTTATTTTTTTTTCATAACAATGAGTTTTATTTCAGTTATAGGTGTACAAAGATTATCACAAGTCGATGTGATACATTTTGTGTCCCAAACCCACAGTGCATCCCCCCACCCCCCAGATTGTCTTATTTGAAAAACCAAGGTTTTCCAAAATCTGTGAGTCATTGTCTGTTCTTCAAAGAAGTTCATTGTGTCTCTTTAGTTGCCACATGTAAGCGGTATCATTGGGTGTTGCTGTCTAATTGTCTGACTGGTTTCACTTCGCATGATAATTTCTAGGCCCATCCATGTTGCTATAAATGTTGTTAATTCGTTCCTTTTAATGGCTGAGTAATAATCCATTGTGTGTATATACCATATCTTCCCGATCCACTCCTCTGTCGGTGGGCATTTAGGTTGTTTCCAGGACCTGGCTTCTTCCCTCTCTGGTTGCTTTAGATGTAAGTTTAGGTTGTTTACATGAGCTTTTTCTTGTTTCCTGAGGTAGGCTTGTATTGCGATATACTTTCCTCTTAGAACTGCTTTTGCTCCATCCCAGAGGTTTTGGAGTGTCATATCTTTGTTGTCATTTGCTTCTAGGTATTTTTCAATTTCCTCTTTGATTTCTTCAGTGATCCATTTGTTGTTTAGTAGCGTGTTGTTTAGTCTTCACGTGTTTGTATTTTTTGCCATTTTTTTCCTGTTGTTGATTTCCAGTTGTATAGCATTGTGGTCAGAGAAGATGCTTGATATGATTTCAGTTTTCTTAGAGTACTGAGGCTTGATTTGTAGCCCAGGATGTGATCAGTCTTAGAGAATGTTCCATGCGCACTTGAGAAGAATGTGTATTCTGTTGCTTTTGGATGGAATGTCCTATAAATATCTATTAAGTCCATCTGATCTAATGCTTCATTCAGGACCTGTGTTTCCTTATTGATTTTCTGTCTAGATAACCTGTCCATTGCTGTAAGTGGGGTGTTAAAGTCCCCCATTATGATGGTGTTATTGTTGATTTACCCTTTCAAGGTTGTTAGCAGTTGCCTTATATATTGTGGTGATCCTATGTTGGGTGCATAGATATTTAAAATTATTACGTCTTCTTCTTGGATTGATCCTTTGATCATTAAGTAGTGCCCTTCCTTGTTTCTTAAAATGTTCTTCATTTTAAAGTCTATTTTGTCTGATATGAGTATTGCTACTCTGGCTTTCTTTTGATGCCCGTTTGCATGGAATATTTTCTTCCATCCTCTCACTTTCAATTTGTATGTGTCTCTAGAAGTGAAGTGGATCTCTTGAAGACAGCATATATATGGGTCTTGTTTTCGTATCCATTTGGCTAGTCTATGTCTTTTGGTTGGGACATTCAGTCCATTAGCATTTAAGGTAATTGCTGATATATATGTTCTTATTGCCATTGTATTAACTGTTTGGGGTTTTTGTTGCTCTTTTTTCACCCTGAAGTTTTAATATAGGAGTCCATATACAAATGAGATTGTTTTAAGTTCTTGGTTTCTTAATCGCACGTGCGTCTCCAGTGACCTGCATTTGTGCTCTCTTCTCATGATTTCTGATTTTGGTAGCATAATTGAGCATGGATGATTTAGTATCTTTACTGTATATATGCCTTTACTGGTGAGCCTTGTCATTTGTGATGTTTTTGTTTCTGGTTGTGGCCTTTTTTTTCTGACTAGAGAAGTTCCTTTAAGATTTGTTGTAAAGCTGGTTTAGTGTTGCAGAAATCTCTTAGCTTTTGCTTATCTGTAAAGGTTTTGATCTCTCCTTCAAATCTGAAAGACAGCCTTGCAGGTTAAAGCAATCTTGGTTGGAAGTTTTTCCCTTTCATCACATTAAGTATATCATGCCACTCCCTTTTGGCCTGTAGAGTTTCAGCTGAAAAATCTGCTGATAACCTTATCGGGCTTCCCTTGTATGTCATTTGTTTCTTTTCCCTAGCTGCTTTCAAAATTTTCTCCTTTTCTTTAATTTTGGTCATTTTGATTAATATGTGTCTCGGGGTGTTCCTCCTTGGGTTTATTTTATATGGTACTTGTTGCGCTTCCTGGATTTGAGTGAGTGGTTCCTTTCCCATATTAGGAAAGTTTTCGGCTATAATCTCCTCGAATATTTTTTCCGTCCCCTTCTCTCTCTCTTCTCCCTCTGGCACCCCTATAATATGGATGTTGGTGCGTTTAACATTATCCCAGAATTCTCTGAGATTCAGCTCATTTCCTTTGAATCTTTTATCTCTTTTCTCTTCCGCATTAGTGATTTCCACTAATCTGTCCTCCACCTCACTGATTCGTTCTTCTGCCCCCTGTAGTCTACTGTTGGCTGCTTCTAATTAATTTTTTATTTCAGTGATTGTATTTTGCATCTCTTCTTGTTTAATTTTTACATCTTGTATTACTTTGCTCAGTGTTTCCTGTAAATGATCAATCTTTGCCTCCAGTCTATTTCCAATGCCTTGCATCATCTTCAGCATCAACAGTCCAAGTCTCTTTCTGGGAGTCTGATAATCTCCTCATCACTGAGCTGTTTTTCTGGGCTTTTCTCTTTCTCCTTTATCTGAGTTAAAGTTTTCTGTCTTTTCATTTTTACAGGTTTTTGGTGTGATGACCTTTTTGCCAACAACAGAGTTGTAGCCTCTCTTAGTTCAGGTGTTTGCCTCCCCTGTCGCTAAAGTTGGAATGGAGGGGGTTGCTGTAGGCTTCCCGATGGGCAGGACTGATGCCTGCCCACTGGTGGGTGGGGTTGATTCTTCTCCCTCTGATGGGTGGGGCTTTGTCTCTGGATGAGATTAGAGGCTGGCTGTGTGCCTGAGGGGTCTTTAGGCAGCCTGTTTACTGATGGGTGGGGCTGAGATCCCACCTGGATTATTGTTTGGCCTGGGGCTTCTCAGCGCTGATGGGAGGGACCAGATTTTCCCAGAAATCCACCTCCAAAGAAATGCAGGCTGCTGAATGTCCCCGAGAGCGTCACCTCCAATGCCCTTCCCCCACAACAAGCCACGGTCACCCCTGATTTCCCAGGAGATCTTCCAAGAATCGCAGTCAGGTTCCACCCAGATTCCTATGGAGACTGCTTGGCCCTGGGCCCCAGTGCACGTGAAAGTCTGTGTGTGCCTTTCAAGAATTGGGTTTCTGTTTCCCCTAGTCCTGTGGAGCTCCTGCACACAAGCCCCGCTGGCCTGCAATGCCAGATGCTCCGGGGGCTCTTTCTCCCTGTGCCCGATCCCCAGGCATGGGGGTTTGACGTGGGGCCCAGAACTCTCAGTCCTGTAGGTGAGTCTCTGTGATACAGTTACTTTCCAGTCTGTGGGGCTTCCCACCCGGGAGGTATGGGGTTGCTTCTGTCACGTAATCGCCCCTCCTACCTCTTGATGTGGTCTCCTCCTTGTCTTCTGGAGTAGAATATCTTTTTTGGAAGTTTACAGTCCATTTGGTTGAAGGCTGCTCGGCATTTGGTTGTGGTTTTGCTGTTTTTCGGGAGAGAAGTTGAGCTTCAGTCCTTCTATTCTGCCATCTTTGTTCAATTTCTCTAGGACTTTATACCCTTTTAAATACAAGTGGCAAGACTGGGGATCTTTGTCTTATTCCTGATTTTAGAAGAAAGGCTTTCAGCTTTTCACCATTGACTATGACATTAGCTGGAATGCTCCAGTCTTTTTGCATTCCAGGGCATTTGCACTTGTTATTCTCCCTTCTCACCTTCTTCAGGTATTTGCTTAAATGCCACCTCAGTGGGACCTTCCCTAACCCTCCTATCAAAAATTGCACACCTCTTCCCCCTGAGGCACTCCAAATCACTCTGCTTTCCATCCTCTTTCCTTGACCTTCTTGTAGAGCACTAGTCACTATTGATACACTATTTATTTATTTCTTATTTTTCCTTTTTTCTTTGTCGTCTATGTAAAAGGAGGTTTTATCCTATTTTTCCGCTACCTTTTCACTCTTATATTTCTGGTTTCTAGAACAGTAGGCTTTCAATAAATACTTTTAAGTGAATGAATTGTAAATTTGTGGAGGAAGCAGCTAGAGCAAAGTGTAGAGCTTAAATGTCATCTCTGCTCATATGAAATATGAGCAGCTGAGAGTCCCAGATCACACTCAGGAATAAAGAATCTCATGACCTGGGGAGGGACAATGACTCAAGATGAAGGTGGAACTTCTAGCACATAGCTGAATTTCCAGCATGTAGTTGTGTGGCAATATTAGTTTCTCTACTCCCTCCCCCCCAAAAAAGGATAGATTCAACTACGACAGTAATATGTGCCTTTTTGTTCAGCTGTGCAGCAGATAATTCTTTTTCCCTGTTCACTGGTGGTCAGCTGCTTAATACTTTCCAGAGAGCACCTAGCCATAGATTGTAGGCTTGCAAAAGCAATTACAATAGTGTGGGAGTTTTTTTTTTTTTTTTTTAAGGTCGGAAGGTGTCCGAAATAGGAGCTTACTTTAGGAAAAGAAAGAACTCAGCACAATATTTAGTAAGTACTAATCACCCAGAAGATGCCAGAAACTCATCCTGGTATTACAGGACTGACATTTCTTCCAGGGTCTCCAAGAAGCCATTCATTCAAGCACAAGTGGGCTGTGCATTTTCTCACTTCATCAGTTTCCCTGTTTCCTATTCGGATAAAAATGTCTTCATTTTATATGAAGCAGCTGTATTAAGACTCAAATACAGCTGTGCTATTTTGAACTCCAGGAGTATTAGTCTAGCATTTAAAACTAGAAAATAATTCTTACTTCATAGACTTACCCTCAAGAAAATTAAGCCAGGTTTTCCTGATTTTGGCAACCTCAGACAGGACTTACTCAAGCCTTGCTCTGTCCAGTATGGTGGCTGTGAGCCACCTGTAGCTACTTGAAATGTGGCTAAATTGATACTGATGGACCGTAAGTATAAAATACACCCTAGATTTCAAAGACTTAATGTAAAAATAAAGTAAAATTTTCATTGATAATTTTTATATTGATTATATTTTGAAATTATATTAATTTATTTGAGTTAAATAATATATACTATTAGAATTAATTTTGCCCATTTCTTTTTACTTTTTTAATGCAGTTACTAGAAAATTTTAAATATGTGGCTTACATTATATTTTTATTGACCATCATTAATATAGAACAATAGAGATACGGAACTGTTGTAAGCTGAAAAATATGATTTTTTCAGGTTAACTGCGATATTATTGATATATGACATATGTATGTTTAAGATATGCAGATGATGATTTGATCCCCATATGTATTGTGAAATGATTACCTCAATACGGTTAGTTAACGTTTCTATCCACACTCCTAATTACCTTGTGTATGTGAGTGGTGATAACATTCCAGATCTGCTTTCTTAACAATATTCAAGTGTAGAACACGATATTGTTAACTGTATTCACCATATTCTACCTTAGAGCACCACAACTTATTCATCTTATAGCTGGACTCTGTTTCCCTCACTTATACTCTATTTCCCCCATTTCTAGCCCCTGGCCAACCAGCATTCTACTCTCCATTCCTCTGAGGTCAGCTTTTTTAGATTACACACACAAAAATGATCCTTAATAAAAATACCACAATTTAAAGTTAGGTAGAAAAATTAAGCTCAGATATAACATACTGCATAGTTTATGGCATTTGGTGAAATACAGCCCTTTATTTTTACAAGATGAAACTAATATGTCTGAAATTTTCTTTCTCAAGCCTCTTTGCCTGGTCTTATTTTTCTGCTCCAATGCATAATAACCCATAAACTAGTTCACACCCATGTGTAAGAAGCAAAGCAAAGAGATATGAGAGTAAATATCTGTGTGATCAGAATATCATGTGTATGCTGTTCAAAATTATAAATACAGCAACCTCTGGCTTGAGAGAAGTACATTAAGTAAACTCCTGCCCAAATGTCTCAGTTATGTTCCTTTCCCTAGTAGGGCATAAACAACAAGTTCTCAGAGCCTGACAATCTCAGAGTTGTTTTTGTAATGCCCACTAACTGTTTTATTTTATGTAGCTTGTCAGAAATGCAAGAAACTTGACATTTATATTGTGAAACCTGTTTCAAAGTAAGTTGATATGTTTAATGTCCCTAAATTGGGTAGACTCAATATCAGAAATAAATATTTATCTGAAAGGAATAAATAGAGATTATCTGTGTAGCCAGTTGGGAAAATATAGCTCATAATTCTTTTCATTAAGCTTAAAGTTCAAAAGTGTATTTGATGTAAATTATTAGTTTATACTTTAATTAAACAAGTCAAAATATACATAGTGTTTAATAGGATCCATTTATCTTTATCATTATTAACATTAAATAATATTTAATGAGTAGAACTAAGAAAGTATCCACAGATGTCCAAAAGTACGGAAGGTCTACTGAGTTTTGCACAGTGCATAGTAAATATTTACTGAATAAATGGAGCAGTCATTGAATATTGGTTAGAAACTTTTATGCAACTAAGTGCCAATAAAGCAATGAGGTCACCACCAGTGAAATGACAAGCACTGAGCTTTCCCTACCATGAGTAGTATGATCACCTGATGCCTTCCTAACAGATGTTTTTAGATGGAGACTGGAAAGCTATGAATACTCATCAAAGGTATGGGTTTGCAGAAATTTGGGGATTTGAGTGATGGGAAAGGGGGACTAGACTGAGCTGCTTGACCCTGTATGAGTGAACTTGGACTCCCTGATTTCAGGGTGAGGGAGTAGCCTCCTCCAGGTGCCTGAGGGTGGTCCACCTGCTTCTAAACCACTGGCCTACCTTCTGCCACTTACAGGACTGCTATCTTGGAAGGTAGCCCAACAATCTTAAGCCTCAATGACCCAACAAAGAAAAATAAAAACACAACATGGCTCTTAAGCAGCCTGAGAGCGGAAGATCAATCAAAACAAACAGAAAACATACATACACACACAGAATAAATTCCTGATGTAGTCTGAGGACAATTTGAACAACATTCTTATAAGAAAAGTTAAGAGGATCAGGAGCAGATAAAATTCATGATTTTTCCAAGTAAACAACTGAATAGAGAAATGAAGAGAATGATGCAGAATGATGTGTTTCCTCCACAACGGATAATCATGTGGCCCAAAATGTCAGTAGTGCCTGCTTTAGCTAATTTCTCAGATCAGGGTTTAGACCCTTAAGATGAAACAACTTTGGTAATCTACCATCCCCAGGATTTGAAGGGAAAGAGAATGCCCAAGATTCTCATCAACTCTTTACCCCTGGAGATCTTTTGCCACCGCCCTGATACTACTCCCATGAACACCTATCCTAGTGTCTAGCTAATTGTGGCAAAAGCTGAGCAATAATTATCCCATGGAATGCAAGTGAGCCAAAAGGGTGAAGTTTAAATTACTTTTTTATAATTTGTCTTTTCACTGCTGTGTATAGCTGCCCTTTGCTGGAGTCTGATGTGCCCTTCCCACCTCTGTCACTTCTCTTCCATAAGCAGCAATTCAAAACAGCCTTCTTTCTTCCTGGGGATTTCTCGTGGCTTTTGCTTGTATTATTAATATTTTTGTTAGCTCCAATTCATTTTTTTCTATACTTTCTCTATCATTGATTTAGGGAAGGGATCCAGTAGCTTACACTACCTTGCCCTCTTGGTGATGAAAAGAATGCTATGATAAAAATGCCACTTTTCCCCAAATTAATATAAAATTTATTGCATTTCCCGTGAAAACCTAACACTTTAAAATTGGAACTGTATAATATTACCTTAAAGTTTATAAAGTAGAATAAAATCATAAGAGGAACTGCCTAATCAGATATGGGAATATACTACAAAGCTATTACAACCAAATTAATATGGTACTGGCCTAGGAATAGGGAGACCAGTGGAAAAGAATAGGGAATCTAAAAGCAGATCTTAGTATAAATGAGAATTGGACAGAGATGATATTTCAATTCAGTGGGGAAAAGAATGGTTTATTTAACAAATGGTACTTGCAAAATTGGCAGGCTATCCGTTTAGAAAATGTTAAAATTGTACACATTTAACCATTTATAAAAATATATCTAGAAGAATTAAAATGCAAATGAATAAATAAAGTAAAATAAATCCTGAAAAAAAACCTGTAAATTTATATTTGCAGAGTATACATTGGGAAATTCTTAACAAAAAGTGGAAACTTGAAATCTATAATAGATGTATTTGACTATATAAAATTGTTTTAAATGAGAAAAAGATCCCATAACAAAAGATACTAGACAATACACTGGGTTAAAAATATAAAGGACAGAACATTATTATCTATAAGATACAAAGAACACTTGAGAAGCACAAACTGGCAAAAAAATAACAGGAAAACAAAGACGATAAAGGGACAGTTCATAGAAGAGCAAATCCACTTGGGCCAAAAATGTGAAAAGTTATTCAAGTGCATCAGAAATCATAGAAATGTAAAATAAAATAATAGCATATCATTTTACCCCTAGCAGTTTGGCAACAATTATAACACCAAGAACAGTCCTTGCTGGCAGGGAAGAAGGGAAAAGTGGACTCTTACACATTTCTAGTGGAAATTTAAATCATTAACAGACTTTTGGAAAGCAATTTGGCAACATCTCTTAGAATTTAAAATACATAGACCTTTCTCCCAGTGATCTGGCTCCTGGGAGCTTGTCCCACACAAGTGAAAAGACTAGTTCTTAAGGATATACGGATAGGAATATTTATTGAAGCAGTTTTTTAAGTGAAGGGGGATAAAAGGAACAAGGTGAATCCTATCATTAAGGCAGTCATTGGATGCATTGTAGGACATCTACACAAGGTCACGTTGCCATCAAAAAAGGTAAATTAGTGCTCTTTCAGCTGACTTGAGAGTTTTCCAGGAAACATTGTTGACAAAGCAAAGCAAAATGTGGAAAACTACATATATGATTCCATTTTTTAAAACAGCAGTCACCTTCAAGTATTTACATATAGATAACTAACCTTCATGCCTGTATTTGTATATATACATATAAAGCAGGATTCATGGGATATAACCATAGTAACTGCTTTTTTTTCCCTTCCACTGCTTCTTTAAAAGTATTCAGAGGGCTATTCCTTTCCCACCTGCTAGATAAAAACTTTTGTCTTTAAGTTATGATCAGAGTCTCAGTTCAGCAATGAACCTGTCCAATATTATGTAATATTGCAAGTTTTGAATTTAATTTAAGACCTTGCCTCATCTTTCCTAGCATGTTGAAGGCAGGTATGGCTGGAGTCTTCTTTCTCATGTGCCTCATCTACTGCTTGCTACATGCAGTTCTTGACTCCTACAAGGTGGAGGTAGAGATAAGGTAAGGGTATTTTTTAGTTGATTAATGATAAGCTACAATTACAACAGCTGAATAGCCACATCCCACTAGACTTCTCAGGTGAGAGTCAACTAGTATTCCACTGTTCCCAAACTCCAGGGGTCACATCTTAAGTTGTATGATGGTCTAGGCAAAGATCCTTTGCATAGGCTTGAGATGAGGTCAAACACTTCCATCCTTCCTCATGTGGGAGTGTGAGATTCACAATTCACAAGCAGCAGAAGGACTCCATTCACAAATCTTAAAACTGCTAGGCTAGAGTCTAAAGATCCTTTCACATTCTTTATGTAGGTGAGAGGTGTGAGGAAGTCATGTAACTGGTTTTTGGAATAAATACTTTAAAATGTGTATCTCGCTGTAGAAAATGTTATTTTTCTTTGTTCCTCAGTCCAAACTTCTGATTTAATATGCATTACAAATGTGTGTGTATGCGATTATTACAAAGAGACTTTTCATATAAAAAGACATTAGTGGGGCAGATACTAGATTGTAAAGTTGGGTTACTTGGGAAGGAAAGGAAGAGATGGAGTAAAAGCAGACATGCCAAAAAGGAAAAGAAAAAAAAAGACCATTAAAACAAAGAAAAAATTTAACAAAGAGTATATATACTGTGCATTTGTATATTTATGCACTTTTATGGAAGCATGTCTATATATGTAAAAAAGAAAACTTTAAAATTTTATGGAAATTGGAAAATTGTCCCAGATTTTAAATGCCATGTTATCAAATGTCTGTGAAGTATAACGAGAAAATCTTAAAGGAAGATCTTCAAACTCAATATGATAGTATGCATACCATGAAGTAATAAAAGCAAAAATTCAGTGAGAGTTCCCACTGTAGCACAGTGGGTTTAAGGATCCAGCATTGCCACAACTGTGATGTAGATTGCAGCTGTGGCTCAGATTTAATCCCTTACCTGGGAACTTCTATATGCCATGGTACAGCCAAAAAAAATTTTTTTTTCAATGACTTTGCACATTACATGTAAGTCACACATTTTGACTTGCTCTGGCAGCTGAAGTGTGCTAAGAATCTCAAGTACTTGATGAAGTCCTGAGCACTGGGTGTTGGCTTTCATAGGAGACTACTGGCTCATGTTAATTGAATTTACAATATTCACTCTGGTGTTATCCTGTCTGGGGCCTAAATTAAATGCATGGATAATAATTCATTTATCGAAATTAGAAGCCAAGAGGAATATAGACACAAAGTCAATCTCTGTTTTGCTAATGCTGAGCCTAACCACCTTCTACTTGACAAGTGTCTGTGGCACCATGCTATTTTAATTACTGGGTACTGGGATATCTAAGGTCTAGTTCAGCTCCTGCTACTAACTCACAGGGCAAATTTGGGTGGTCTTTCTAGGTTTAGTTTCCTCATGTTTTCCAAGAGGGAATTAGATGGTCGCTGAGGTCACTCACTTCCTGTTCTCCGTTAGTGACCCTCCAACTTGAGCATACATAAAACTCAGTTGAAGAGTTTGTTAAAATGCAGATTACTGGGCTCCACCTCCAGAGATTCTGATTCAGTAGGTCCAGGTGGGTTCCAGAACTACAATTCTAATGAACATCCAATTGATGCTAATGATACTAGTCCGGAGGGCTGATGAATCTAAAAATTGATGAGTGAAATATTTGCATTTCTGAATAAACATAGTGAATCATCAAGAGTAAAGTAGGCTCAGTACTGATGTTTTTACGCTGAGGTAAATATCAGTTTGTGCAGTTGTAGGACATGTAATTTCAAGGGTGGCAAAACTTACTCTTCAGCATAATTATAGAAAATATAAATTTTTCCCCACCACATGTGTTCCCTCTTCAGAAACTGTGCTCTGTAAAAGTCCTCATTCCCAAGAGACCACAGAAGTGTAGGAAGTGCTGCTAGAAAACCTCTGAGATTTCCACCTCTGGGAGTAGTGACCTCCCTCCTGAGATGGCACCAGGTTGCCTCATTACCCAGCTTTCCCAGAATGTGTTACCGAAAATCACAGCTAGGTGTCACTCTAATTCTGGAGCCATTTGGTCTCAAGCGGAGGTGTGAGCTAGGGCACTGGGGAGCACTTACAAGCTTCTCTATTTGTAGGTTAAATCATTTAAGAGAGCGCCTAGGAAATTCTCCACATAAAAGGATCACAGTTAGGGATGGATGATAAACTTTCAATCCCAAGAGGAATTGCTGCTAAAAATAAAATCGGTATGTGATGGGATAGGAGAGTTAAAAATGAGGCCAGGATGGGGCCTCCCAGTGTATTTTGGATTTTGAAAATAATCTGTTCATTAAGGCAAGATAAGTGTCATAGATGAATGGAGCACCACATTTTAGTGATGTAACTTCTCTGAACCCCACTTTCCATCTTTTTAAAACAGATGCTTTAGGAGTTCCTGTTGCGGCTCAGTGATTAATGGATCTGACTAGGAAACATGAGGTTGCGGGTTCGATCCCTGGCCTTGCTCAGTGGGTTAAGGATCCGTCGTTGCCATGAGCTGTGCTGTAGGTTGCAGACGCGGCTCAGATCCCACGTTGCTGTGGCTGTGGTGAAGACCGGCAGCTATAGCTCCTGTTAGACCCCTAGCCTGGGAACCTCCATATGCCGCGGGTGCGGCCCTAGCTACGGCAAAAAGAATAAATAAATAAATAAATAAATAAATAAATAAATAAATAAAATAAAACAGATGCTTTAAAAACAAAACAGGAGTTCCTGTTGTTGCTCAGTGGTTAACGAATCCGACTATAAACCATGAGGTTGCAGGTTCGATCCCTGGCCTTGCTCAGTGAGTTAAGGATCTGGCGTTGCCGTGAGCTGTGGTGTAGGTCACAGATGCAGCTCAGATCCCGCGTTGCTGTGGCTGTGGCGTAGGCCGGAGGCTACAGCTCCGATTATACCCCTAGCCTGGGAACCTCCATATGTCCCATGTGCAGCCCTAGAAAAGACAAAAACAAAAACAAAAACAAAGCATAGATACCTTCAAATTCTTCAGAGTTCTATGAGATCAACTGAAATGTTATTTGCAAGTTGCTAGGTGTTATTAAGCAAATTTTTACTTACAATGGGTTGTCTAGCTACTTTCTTGGCTTCTGAGATGACACTATCATCTTATTCCATTCTTATTTATTTAAAACTGAACATAAAATTGTCAGACAGCCATTCTTTTTTTAAGTAACCATGATGAAATAATTGTTTTCTCATGCTGTTTCATTACTTCTCCACCTAATTTCATGGTACATCCCTACTGTAAAAAGATTATAAAGAAACAGTAATTAAAACATATTTATCTTTGTGTGAGTTCCTGACTTTTCATAGTATCTGCTATATATTTAAATGTTTATAATTCAGAGTAGTTTCCCCCATGCTTCCAGATGCTGCCCCTGAAGACATATCAGGCATTACAAAATGTAGCATAAAGACTTGTATGCTAACCTCTGTTTTGGATTATACAGGTCATGGAATAATTGAGCATGGATGCTCTAGCCTTTATTCCCTTCTAACTCATCCCTCCTCACCCCATTCTACCCCTTCCACAAATTATAAAGCCAAATTGTGTTTGGGTTGGTACTTCACTTCTTCTTCAAACCAATTCTGCTTCTTGTCTTATTAAAGGCTCCTTTTCTTTGTAATTTCACTGCCAGTCCACACCTTGAGTCATTGACTATAGCTTATGCCATGTAATGTGTGTTGACAGTCACGGTTGACAATAGCCTGTCTCTGAGTGCGTGGACACAGCATATGGCGTCTTATCCTGCAGGGTGCCCAACGGTAGGATTTTCCCTGTAACAAATTCTCCAACTTGGCAAAATGATTATTATTGTCTCCTCAGTATAATCAGATAGAATCACTGGACAAATGAGCAGCGCTGAGTTTTTATCTTTTCTACTATTTAACACTTCGAGGAAATAAGAGTCTTCCAAAATGAAAGGCATTTTTATACACCATAGCTGCAAGTCACTATTTTCATTTAACATTTAAGCATTTAAGTTGTTGGGGGTGGGACGGAAGCCACCTTTATCCTTTAAAGTTTGCTGCAGTGTAACTATTCCAGAAGCACATGAACTGTCTTACCTTTGATCATGTTGATAATCCAAAGACCCTTTCTATTTGGGGTTACTATGGTTACGGCTGCACGGGTGATGTGCGAGCTACACTGCTGTTTTGATAAAAATAGGTATTAACTACCAGTCATAGTGCTTCTCATTTCACAGTAGTTCTTGCAGAAGAACAGCATATTAAAAAAAAAAAAAGAAGAAGAAGAAGGATGAGGGAAAATAAAGGGAAAAAAGCCTTTCCAAAGAAGCACAAGGGAACAGCTGCATATATAATGGTGATTGGTCATGTGTATAAAAATATTTTTAATTAAATTCTTTTTAATTAAACAGGGCATTTTGCTGAATCCTTCTTTGTTATTTGCACCAAGCTTAGCTTTGAGGAAGATGGCTGATTAATAGACCCAAGAACCTATAATTAAAAGCAGAACTGTTATTTTTGGAGAAAAGCCTTGCCAGTAAGGGTGACTTAATTGGACTGTCTCTCATGTTTTTTTATTTGTCATTGAACTCTCTGGTTAGAATTTTGATTTTTTTAATATGGGAGAAATGATTATTAACATTGTCATTATCAGAAGAGTTTTCATTATTTAGGGTTTTTTTTTCAGTCCCTTTGATTGCACACTCTCTTCACTGTTGTTTTTCAAAATCTAATTGTGGTCTTCATTCATTTATTTTGGTTGTATTATGTCTTCTCTTTACAGTCATATATATTCTTTTTCTCCTTTGGACCTCTCTGCCTCTGTATTTCAGAGTTTCAGGTTTGTGGTTTCTCATCAGTGGTGTTATCAGCATTCTACACAGGAATTCAAGAGAAAACTGAATAACTTTTCATCCAAACACCAAAAAAAAAAAAAAATAAGATGTAATTTACAAAGCAGTTCTTTCAGTACCAGGGCTGGCTTTGAAAACAAAGACAACATTCATTTAATATCTTACTAATCAGGATAGGAAGAGTTTGAAATGGTTTTATGCCCATGTTTTGAAAAAAGAAAAATAAAACTCACATACAGTAATACAGCATAAGGTTCATGTCCCTAAATCATTTGACTAGTTATCTGTAGAGAAACTTGGGTGGTTCTATTTTACTATTTAATATTTGGTAGAGAGGTATTAGTATTGCTGTGGAAGGAGGAAAGCAGTGATGGATCATTCAGGATCTTTTCAGATGCTTTCATTGAATTCTAGGGGGGGAAAAAACGACACCTTTGAGGAAATCAGAGGATCTTAGACCAGCATACTTCCCAGTGAAGGCAGTGAGCTTCTAGAAACTGCAGACAGACCAGCCGATTTCAGCATGCAATCTGTGCTTCAAACCTGCACACAGTGTCATTTAATAGTACTCGTCTGTGTTTTCTGTGTATGTCCAATTCCATGTTAGCACACTGAGATAGCATCAGTTGAAAAGCCTCTACATAAACCCAGGTCTATAAAATACCACTGTATAAACCCAGATTCTATTCTTGAACAAATTTACCCAGAAATAAAAACAACAGCTTGAATTTATGTTATGTTTCTCTTTCAACGAACTCAAATAGCTTCCACACACAGTATTTCAGTTACTTTCACATAGTTTTCCTGGGTAGAGAGGATCCATTCCTTAGGTGAAATAACGGAGGCACAGAGAAATGTTGGAGTTTTCTTAAGATTTTATAGTTAGTTGATGACATATTGACAGAAAACAAGGACTTCTATTTTCTTAGATGATTAGATTGTTTTTTGTAAGACACTAACATCTGTGTGATCAAAATATGCTCTTGACTTCAGCTAACTTGCAGCCAACTCTAAAATCAGTAATGTCCTTATTCTACCCATCAAGGCAACTGTGCACTTGAGTCAATATTTAGAACCCAAAACCACCAATTAGTAGCAAATGAAAAACTCTGTCTGAATTTTTCTACCTGGAGAGTATGTCATTTAGTGATAAGAACCGTTAACTAAGTGTGTGCATATATGTTGTCTAATTTGATTATCACCACAGCCAGTCAATTATCTGCATTCTAAGAAATTTAAGATTCTAAATACTTAAGTGGTTTATTTAAGTCTATAAGGCTCATAAGTGGCAGAGATGGGAGACAAAGCATGTCCAGTATTCTTTTTCTTATACCACTGGTATTTCTCAAAATAGAACAGTGATGTGCCAATCAGGCTTAGCACAAAATGAAACCAAATATCAGGTTATCACTTTATAATTGATTTCATTTAGCAAACATTTATTCAGCACCTGCTATGCTCTAGCAATATTGGAGTGACTAGGGGAGAGGGTGAGATGCAAAACACAGGTCCTGCCCTCAAGATACTACAGGCTAAAGGGAGATATTAATACAACTGGCAATAAGTTTACAAAATAAGACAGAGATAGGCAGCTTTGTAAGCCGGGAGGAAGGGCCCCATGAACTGTATCCTTCTGGTGGAGATGGGGTTCTGGGAAGGCTTACAGCCTCCTTCATTTAAAGACATCATTTTGCCTGATTGAAGAAGATATGTCAGTTGGAGGAACCACAAACCACGTTTCTCTCCTATAAGAGATGGCCCTAAGAGTGGGGTTTTTAAAATTCCCATCCAGGCCACAGATGAAGTGACCTGTCCAACATTTGCAAGATCCCCTGGGCTCAGACTCCCTTGAGGAGTGTCCTGACTTGATATTCCTAGGGGGTCAGGGTCCAGTCAAGGGCACATACACTTGTTATTATGACAGCTCTCTCCTCATTTATGCAGAAAAGAGTCACGCTCATGATCATTTGTCCCTGACACTATTCTACCCCTGTTGCTCTGCAACCCCTGCTCCCTGTCCTGCACCCAGCTCTCCACAACTGGAGACTACAGTTTGGAGTTTAATTTTGAGAGCCATAGAATTTTAGCTTTGGAAGGACCTTAAAGACAACCTCATTTTTGGATAGGATCTTGAGACTCAGAAAAAGAAAGTAAATGTACACTGAATAGGAATAGGTGTTCTTTCCAAATGCAGAAATTCAAGGGGTAATTTGTGGAAAAGGGGAGGAGGCAGAGAAGAGTTTTCATCACTTCTCTGCTCGATAATACCTATTTATCTCTCTTGAAGGCACTTTTGAGTGTCAAAGGGGAAACACAAGTGGAAAGTGTCATTTCATTTTATAATGGACAAACCCTCTGACGGTTTTGATGACAATAATTGCATTAATAGTAACTACCATTAATTGAACTATAATGTGCTGGACACTTTACATAAATTATTCTACTTAATCATTCTCCAAAAACCTACATGAGGCTGAATATTTTTTGCACCCTTTTGCCAATGAAACTTACTGAAAACTTAGTGAGGTTAAGTAACTGGCTCAAGATCACCAAGTTCATTTGCATTGCAGCTGGGATCTGAACACAGGTTGTTTTGCCATCAGAATCAAGTTCCCAACCATTATCACTACTTCAGGACAGAGTTGTGAATAGCAAGGTCTTGGCACAAAGGCCTTGCTTCAGAAATTGGAGGCCCAGTTATGGAAAGTCGGATCCATTGAACAGAATTAGAGAAGATAATGGATGACAACCAACCATATAAATGCCTCAGGATATTGAAAGTGGGTAAAGCAAGACTCCAGGTGTTCTGAGGATGGGATTTCAAGAGCACGCTGAAAAACAATTTGAAACAATTCAGCAGCTCCATGGACAGCTGGGAAACAGCTGTGGCTGACAGACCTCTCTGGCCGCTGCTTTGGGGAACAGAATGGCTCTCTTTAAATGAAAGCAGGTCATTCTCAGCAGTGTTCAAAGACAGACCTGCAGGACAGAAATTTTGAAAGTCAGTGTCCAGACTACATTTTCCGTTTACATGTTAAAGAAGACATTGTGTATTGTGGTGAATTGGATTTGGAAATTTCTTAGAGAGTGTTTTCTTGGATAGGAGGCTATCTTGTTCCCTTTAGGGCTCAGTTTGGCTGACCGAGGTCAAAAATATGGGCAGTGAGGCAACCAGTGAGTCATATTGAAGGCAGCACTCACTCTGGGAGTCATATAAGTGCAGAGTCAGCACTCGCACAACCTGAAAGTGGGCATCTCCTGAAGGGTGAGATGTCTAGGGAGCCAGGAGAGCAAGTAACAGCCTGGGTTGAGTCCCCTTGTTCTACACAGCCTCTCAGAGGTCCCTGGGATTAGGATTCCTTGAAAAGTGGTTTCCTTCCTTCTAGAATGCAGTCAGGAAAAGAAAGGGACTGACCCTTGACCTGAGTACTACAGGTAAAAAAATATTACAGTGTTCAAGGTATTATTTTGAACTGAAATGGAGACAGCTTTTATAACAAGTGCTGTCAGGTCAGTGAGTAGTCAAAGGAGTAACTGATGACAACGGGAGAACACAAGAGAGGCAGGAGCGGGTCTGATCATCAAGGAGTTAGCCACACTGTACATGACTTTCAAGTTTCATTCATTCGCTCATTCATTCAGCCAACAGAATTAGTTGCCTGCTGTTTGCCAGAAATTATCAAAGACATCAGTTAATACATAGATGAACAACTGATACCAGTTATGATCAAGTTTTCATCCAAGAGGACCAACTCAAAGAAGAGTTAAAATGCTTGCAGATCATTTCTTGGGAATTTTTTTTCAAAATACTGCTTTCACATAAGAAAAAGCATTTATCTGCAACTGAACTTCTGCATTCTTATATTATTTTCCAGTCCATAGGGGATTACTGTAGAAGGCTAAAATTTCAGATATGACAAAGCTAGTTCATACTGTAGTATCTGATACAATAATAGCACCTCTGGAACTGATTTCTTTTTCTTTCCTTGGCTCACCTTGTAAACTACTGAATTGCAAAGTGTGGCTTGTCTCTTGATATTATATCCTATAATGCTAGAAAATTTTTTCCATTGTAAATAAGATAAATCACATTTTCTTAACACAAAAATTTCTGGGTAGGTGATGATGCCATTCCTTGCTATTGGTAATTGAAAAGCAAAAGCAGCAGACTGAAAAAGGCTGGTAGGGGATATGTAAGCTATAGCCCAGTGCCAGGGACACAGTGATGCTTAGTAAGTATTTGTTCCAGTAGTAGAATATCAGGTGGAGCTTCCTTGGCAATGGCTAGATGTGGGAGTCTGGCTGAGGGAGAGGAAGGAATGGGCTGGAGACTGAGATCACTGAGTGTGGATAAGATGGCTCGGGGGACTTGGTAAAGTGAGAAAGGAACTGAGAAGGAATTTCTGGGCAGCCTCTGTATCAAACGGGTGGGTTTACGAAGGATAAAGAGGAAGAGAGGCTAGAGGGGTTGAAGGGAAACTGAGACAAGCTAATCTCACCTCCTCACACAAAGAAGGAGAGCACTTGGAGAGACAAGAAGAGTCCACAGTGTTATGTCATAGGAGGGTTCGATGGTGTGGAAGCCCAGGAGGGCAGTTCTGACAAGAGAGGAGGAGAGAGTCCTCACATATGGCATCCTGGGCCATGGGAAGAGACTCTTGAGTTCCATGCTTTATCTCCTTACTAAGTTTTGGCAATTTTTAAAATGGCTTTTTGTCCTCTCTTATTCTAAAATTAGTGCATACTTGTGGAAAATTTATAATGTACAAAAAAAGTTCAAAGAAGAAAAATAAAAATGGTCACGGCTTGCTTTTATCATGAGAGCTGCTTTATGACTTTTGGCTTGTTCTCCTCAGACTTGGCTTGTCTTCTGTCATTCCCAGTTTCAGCACCAATTCTTAGTAGTGGTTGTGTTCAACAGTGTAGATCAGATAAAACAAACACTGGAGAATAAAGTGATTTGATGAGCTATAAAATAATATATTCTGAGTGATCTGTTGTGTGTGATGATTGTATCAAGGGTGACACACATGGATAATTAATCAGCACAGAGGTTCCCGTAGACACAAAGATTTGCAAAGCCTTCTCATGAGTCCAGGTTTTTCCTTGATGAGCATGAACTAAAAAACGGATCTGTCTAAGTGACTTCTACCGGGAGTAGGATAGAAGCAAGAAGGGCTGAAGGGCCATTCCATCCTCATCCCCACTCAGTAACTCATATTTTGAAACACCAAATGCCTGGGAGTTTTGCTTGCCCACCGGTTGGGTAGTTTCTTTATTGAGAAGGGAGTAGAGTGTATTCATTTGTTAGGGCTGCTGTAACAAATTACCAGACATGTTGCAGCTTAAGACAACATTAGTTTATTATTTTACAGTTCTATAAGTAAGTAGTCCAGTTGGCTCAGCTGGGTTCTGTACTCCGGGTCTCACGAGGACAAAATCAAGGTGTTGACTAAGCTGCGCTCTTGTTGGGAAGCTCTGGGAAAAATCTGCTCCTAGGCTCATTCTGTTTGTTGTCAGAATCCAGTTCCTTACAATTACAGGACTGAGGTCCCTCTTTCCTTGTCCACTGAAATTTGGGAATACCTTGGCTTCTAGAGGTCTCTTTTTAGCCTTGCAAGTGAACTCAGAGTTAGCAGTCCTCCTGACTTCCCTTTTTTTTCCTCTCTCTTTGCCGTTTCAACTGAATCTCTGACTCCAGGAAAAGAAATTTCTCTGCTTTTAAGGGCTTGTGTGATTAGGTTGGGCCCAGCCAAATAATCCAACATAATCTGCCAGTTTTAAGGGAACCTTAACTACATCTGCAAGTCGTAAGGTTATATATACGTAGGTTCCAGGGGTAAATTCGTGGACATCTTAGGTTGGGGGTGGTGGGAGGGAGCATTATTCAGCCTATCACACAGAGTGACGACAGAAATGATTGGATTTATGATATGATAGCTCTCCTCCTATATTTTTCCCCCTTTCTCTCAAACAGGCCCAGTGTAGACTCTTCTCAATATTACTCTAGTTCACCCTTAGCAGCTTTGTTAATCAAAAGCAGGAATATGCACCCTCTTCCTTGAAACCTTTCTGTAATGTCCCTCAGGTCTTGATCCACAGGTTTAAGACATCTGCTTGTTTCGTACCTTTTTGTAGTAAGAGAATTTAGCTGTGGAACCCACTTATATTATGTATTCCACCAACGTAACTAACACTAGCATCTCTTTTCTTACAATTGTTACCTTTGATGGGTCACAGTGATATTTTTACCTTCCATTGCTGACCCATCCAAACTTTGTCTGCTTTATGGCTCCACTGAGCTTTTCTGTGAATTTGTTTCATGATTTGTAGGCAAACCCTTGCGCACCATGTCCATTTTTAAAGTGGCAAAATGCTTAAGTCATAATCCCGACTGCAGAATGCTTGTACAGACAGGGTGAGTCATCTTCACTCAGATGTTGAACATGCTGCAAAGATTCCCCATTAAACTACAACATGGCTCATTAAACCCCATTGGTGAGAAAACTGGGTCTTTGTTAAATGTTTATGTTCTGTGCTAATGTTAAATTTAGAATATTTCTGTTGTAGGTACCTTTGGGAAAATTTTTAAAACTCTAGCTAAAGTGCCAACGGATTCTAGCCCATAAATTCCCAAATATGGGATCTGGAAAACATCTCGCCTCAACTCCCGTATTTATTTTCAGGCTTCTCCCTTTCTAATCTTTATAGATCTTATTTATTTTTCTTTTCTTTTTGCCATTCCCATGGTGTGCAGAAGTTCTTGAGCCAGGGATCAAACCCGTGCCACAGCAGCGATCTGAGCCATTGCAGTGACAGCACTGGATCCTTAGCCCACTGTGCTACAAGGGAACTCCTCTTTTTCTTTTCTTAATGCTAGACCTCATGATCTTCTAATTACCTTTTTTATATTCTCAGTTACTGCTAAGGACTGTACTTCTGGTTTTAAAGCAGAAGAGGAAGTAGATTATTCTGGAATACCATTCAGTCATCTTTGAAGTCAAGGAAAAGGATGTGTGTTTGTCAGTGTTTTTATTATGTATCCATATTACCGAAGAAATAATTTCTGCCACCAATCACTTACATTCCAAGAAGGACTTAAACAGAAAGAAATGCTAATGACAGAAATATGATTCCATAAATGTGCTGGTGGAATTAATGTGAAAAGAATAGTTTTACTCACATAAGAGTTGTTAGAAATCCTCTACATGTATGCCAAAAGAATCAGTTGGTTATTGTGTGGCAAAAGATATTAAGATCTAAGGAGGCTTTCTCAACAGAAATCCAACAAGAGAATTAAATTCTGCAGAAAATAATTTAAGGAACTATTTTCTCATTTGTCTCAAAGATGAGGCTTAGCTAGTATCATTCTGGCTGCCTAGGATGTAAATTAATTCAGAAATTTTGGATAAATTAACTCACATTTGTTGTAAAGGCATACAACAAATGCCTTGGGGCAATGGTTCTCAAGCTTTTCGGTGTCATAATCCCTTTACAATTCTTCAAAGTTTGGAAAGACCTTAAGGAGTTTTTTGTTTATGTGTTATATTTATAAATACTTACCATGTTAGAACTTAAATTTTTAGCATGTTTTCATTGAGCTATTTAAAATAATAATCATAAACAATTCACATCTTAAATGATGCATTTTTACAAAAAACAAATTTATTTCCGAAACAAACAAAAAATTACTGCGAAGAGTGACATCTTTGCAAATGTTGTTAATCTGCAGTATAGTAGAATACAGCTGATTCTCACATCTGCTTCTGTGCTCAAGTGCTCTAGCAAATACCATATAGCCTCTGGAAAATTCCACTGTACACATATGAAATCATAAGAATGAAAAATGCAAGTAATGTCATAATATTCTGAAAAAGATTTTGACTTTGGGCATCTCCCTGGAGGGGTCAAAGGAACTCCCAGGGGCCCTTGGACCACACTTTGAAACCACTTCCTTGGGGCACTAGGTGTTGTTTCTCCCAAGGACCCTGGTGAAGAGGGCTGCAATAGCGTGCTTGCATATAGCATTTTCTCTACTACTAACTCTGTACCAAAATGACACCTCATATCGATGGCCAAAATAAAATTGCAACATTTAGGGCTAAATCATTCATGATGGTTTATATAACCTGTAATTTAGAATACCTCAACAAAGTAATATCTAGTGGTTAGCTTTCTAGATCTGGCATTGTTTTCTCTGACCTATTTCAGAAGGGTTAATTTTTCTAGTTGTATTTCTAGGATATGATTGGCAAAGCTTGACTGGCAAAACCAATACATGTACTGCTTCTGCTGCCAAGTCCTCACTGAGAAGGTTTAGGCTCAAAATAAATCAGGTATTCCAGCCTCTACTAGGATACCACAACTATTTTGGAAGGCTTTCCTTGAAATCTCACTATGCACAATATTTCAGAGAAGTGGAACAAGTTACTGGAGAATTTCCTATACAGGAATTCCTAGAAGAAAAAAAAATCCCAATTTTCCCCAATAATCATTCTTAGAAATGGAAGGATGCTACCTTGTTTATGAGAATCCCAGAGTCCGCCAACTGTCAGACCTGACATGATTCAACTTCACAAGCTGGGGACATTTTTGATTCTCCATGTGTCGGGGACAAGTGTCATACATACTGATTTGCACAGAAAACCACAGAGAGCACTCTCCAGGGAGAGCCAGCATTTTGACAGGACTGAGTGACAACTTAGAGCAACAGAGGTGGGAACTATTGTGTGGTATTGTCCGTACACAGGCAGATCTCGTGCCAGGTTGCTGAGAGTTACTGCATTACAATATCATTTGAAATTTAAATTCATTGTAAAACACCAGGAAAATATGAGTCAGAGAGCTTCTAGTGGAGATTCTAGAGAAGGAACTGTCACTAAATCACCCTGAAGACCTACCTATGACTGAAAGAGCATTAGGAAAGTGGTCAGTTTAGCAGTAAAAAAAAAAAAAAAAAAAGTGAAATGTTGTTTAGGAGTTAACACTTTGAGATACTGACGGAGTCAGGCAGTTATCTGAATTTTTATCACCAGGTATGTTCTTACATTTGAGATGAGAAAATATTAGTTTTCAATGCTATAATGGGGTTCCCTTCTTTTTCCTCTGCCTTCAGCTTCTCTTTCTGCTTATTCTGCCCAACCTGTAAATATAGAAATCAAACAGAAAGCCTCACTTGGCTCTATAGTCCATAGGTTCCCTGTATCACCAGCTTCTCAGAAGTGCCATCCACACCACTGCCTCATTTATTCCCTCGCAACTCCTTGCTGTTTGACCGCTGCAACTGTTTTCTCAGATATCTCCCGTAATTCAATGGCATTTCTTAACCATCCATCACTTTACCTGGGGGTAGTTGTGTGTGTGTGTGTGTGTGTGTGTATTTAAGCATAAGTTTATATGCACTTATATTCCTTACTACAAGTTTGGGAGACAAATTGGATTTTTCTCCAGCTAAAAAGTCAGGTTGGAACTGGGTATGTGGGGAAGCAGTCCCAAGCCCCAGGCAGAGCATTGGAATCTGCCACTAAGAAATAAATATAGCTAAAGTATGACAAAAGCGAAAATGATTAAATCCCCTGATAAAATCAGAGGCTTAAGAAATTGGTTTGGGGGAGTTTCCGTAATGACTCAGTGGAAACAAATCTGACTAGTATCCCGAGGATGCATGTTTGATCCCTGGCCTCACTCAGTGGGTTAAGGATCCAGCATTGCTGTGAGCTGTGGTATAGGCTGCAGATGTGGTTCAAAACTGGCTTTGCTGTGGCTGTGGTGTAGGCCAGCAGTTGTAGCTCCAATTAGACCCCTAGCCTAGGAACCTATATGCCGTGTGTGCAGCCCTAAAAAAAAAAGGACAAAAAAAAAAAAAACAACAAAGAAAAGAAATTGGTTTGTGTCTTCTCCCCTTTCTATCCACACGAGGTCTAGAATGTTCTCTTCATACTGTCATAAGAAGCCTCATCTAACTAGGCATTGCTTTTCAGCCCAGCCTCCAGCCTGGGTTGTTGTTAAAACCCAGCAAGGTGCAAGCAGAGACATGTGAGCATGTCCACAGCTGTTCCGAGAGATTCTCTGCTGGGAAAGTGCCACAGAGAGTCTTGGACATTGTATGTGAGATTGAGCCCTGCCAGCAAGCTAATTAAAGGAGTGCGTTTTTTTTTTTTTTTTCTTAAGCTCTAAGCTTAGCAGTGAGAGTGGGTGGCTAATTTCCTGACTCACCTATTCAATCATTTATGGTCCCAGCAAATACTCCCTCTTGTAGGACACACTGCCTGGCTTTATTTCAAAGCTGTTCCATTTCTTCACAGGGTAGATAGGAATGCGCAAAGTAATAGCTTTCTCTTTTGTGTGGGATAGCATTTATGAAGTAGAGTTCAGTTCTTTGTACAAAAGGAATTATGGGAATGTCAGAACAACACTGGATATTCAATTAAAAGTCTTTCCCTCCAGAGGCTCAAAGCCTCTCACTGGAAAGATACAGAGTCCATCCCAGCACAGGGTGGACTTAGCAACTGGGGAAGTGGGGAAAGAAACCCAGAGACTTACATCCCTATTCATGGCCTAGGAAACCTGTCTGGGAGTACAGACAAGCTGCAAATCATATTCAGAGCTTGGAAATGCAAATAAACAACTACAGTTACTAAAGTCAATATACAATAGAGCTTCCAAGATAGAATTTTTTAATTTAATAATAACTTTACTTTTATTCCACAAGATCCTAGCAAAAGGAAAATGTTGTTAATTGAAACCCCCAACTGAAGCCTCTTTGTTTTGATTAGATGCAGGGTCTTGACTCTATCCTAGCATGAACAAGAGGTTACTGAGCAGAGGTAATCGTTAGCCTCCTCTCACCACCACCCGCAAAGGCTATGGGTGGTGGCAAATGTAAAAAGCTACACACAGGTAGAGAATATATCTCTGCCATTCTGCCTGTCATGATTAAGGATCTATTTAGCTAGAATAGTGAAATTGGCTCTATGCCTAGCAAAATGGGACATGGCTAATTGTCATGCCAATCTGTGACGTTTTATATCTGTCATCTCTTTACCCCAAAGCTAGTTGTTGAGTTCAATACTCCTTTCCCTAGAATAATTTTTAGTAAATAAAAAAAAAAATTAGTACGTAAAAGTCTATTCATGATGGATATAGTCTTCAGCCTACTTGTTCATGCTTAGGGTCAGGTTTGGTAAATATATGTGTATTTCATGCTTTTTCTCCACCTCCCCCTTAGCTGTAAGTGTCCTTCAAGGATCTTTCATGTGCTCTCTTCTCTTCTATGTACTTTGCTCAGGCAATCTAAGCCACTCTTGGGGCTTTATGTTCCTCTACATGCTTCTAACCACTAAATTCTTTCTTCTGCTTTAACTCTGTATAGTTTCAGCCTTTTAGTTCCAGTTTTCTTATTAAACATTTCACTTGAAATTCCACCTGGCTCTTTAAGTGAACATGTCAAAAAACAGACTTACAAAATTCCCCTGACTGGAAACTGATTTCTCTTATGCAGCCCATCGACCAACTGCCCAGGATTAAAACCCAGGTCATTTCGTGCTGTCTCTCAGGCATCAAGGCCCACCAATTTTCCATCCCAAATAGCTTTTGGGTATTATCACCTATGCTCTGTCCTCCCTGACATTATATTTTATTCATTCACTCACTAAAGGCTTACCAAATTCTAGTGCTGTGCTAAGGGCAAATGACACACAAGGAAGATGAAAACCAGCAAATAAGTACAAAGGACTGTGGTCACTGACCTATCAGAACACAGGGTGGTGGAAGTTTAGAGCAGAGCAGGATGTACAAGAGTCTAGGAGCCTGAGTCTAGGACTTTTCCTGTCATGGGACAACTCATCTCTTGCCAAAACATTTGGGGAAGGCTCCAGCCACATGTCCATTCCCCCTCTGCCCGGCTGCCTGAACTTTATTTCCAGAGTTTAAATCAGACTGCATTAGTATCTAACTAAAACCCTTCCATTACAGCAAGACAAGTACCAAACTTCTTTTTAATGTATAACTGAATCACTTTACTATACACCTGAAATTAACACAACCTATACTTATACAAAAACCCAAATGGAAATGTTTATAACAGCATTATTCATCATAGCCCAAATGTGAAAATTACCCAAATGCACATCAATTGACGAATGGATGAACTAACTGTAGTATACCCATACAATGGAATTTCATCCAATCACGAAAAAGCTTGAAGTACTGATATATGCTACAACATGAATGAATCTTGAAATCATTATGCTAAGTGAAGAAGTCATATACAGAAGGCCATATACTGTATGATTTAGTTTATATTAAATATTCAAATACACAAATTCATGGAGACAGAAAGTAGATTATTTTTTGCCAGGAGCTGGGAGGAGGGAGAAATGGGGAGTTACTGCTTGATGGGTACAGGGTTTCTTTTTGGGGTGATGGAAATGTTCTGGAATTAAATAGTGGTGATGGTTGCATAACTTTGTAAATACACAAACTTTTTGACCCTACTTCCAAAACATTCCAACTCAACTTTTTCTCCCCCCAGCACTCTTTTTACAACAGTTACTAAACTCCCAGTTCATGAAATAGGAAAGGTAAAAACAGATATGAAAATGCCCACTCTGCCTTAAAAATTTACCATCAGTATCATTTTCAACCTCGCTCTTTTACCCTTTGGCAATCAACTCAATGGATCATTATCCTAATGATTGCTGTTCACACTTTGCATGACTGTTTCAAATATCAAGACACTGAATAGTTTTGATGAACACAGTTCATCAGTGTGTGATTATTTACTGCCCTGATGTACTCCCAGAGGGTTCATGCAAGTATGTGGCATATAGTAACCAAGCAGCAGACTGCCAAAAATGAATCTTTAGGAACACTGAGTCCATCTTTATAGACAACTGTGATCTTGAGAAAATGTGAACCAGGTGCCAAACACCTCTCCTTTCACAGGAGTAAGCCAATGCAATAGCATTAGTTCATTCATTCTTTCACTAAGTCATTCACACATCAAACACTTATTGAACCTTTGCTGAGAGCTCACTGTCTCTTCTGTGATTTGATCTAAATTCTGAGATCAAAAAGGAGTGAGCCAGGTCTCTGCTAAGGGATCAAGGGGGGGGGCATTTAAAAGGATTTTAAAGATTAAAAAAAGTTTTTTGTAGCAAGATATTTGTGTGTGTATGTGTTTGCGTATTTAAGGAAGGAGGGGGATAGTAGGAGTTGGGAAAGAAATAGCTGCCCTGGTAAAGTGAACCAAAATGCAAAGGTAATTTAAAAAATGACACAATGTGCTTGAGAAATTATGACAAGTTCAGTGTGGCTTGAGGAAAACAGCGAAGTGTGGGCAGGGGATACATACAAAGATGCTTGAAGATAAACAGTTTGTAGATTATGGAAAACTTGTACCAAGGAGCTCAAACTTTCAGTGGAGCCCAGAGAAATCTCTAAACAGGGGAGTGATCAATCAAATTGTTTATTGATTAAAGGTTCGGTGTGTGTATAGTCATGGATTTGAGAAGATGAGCTTTTAATGAGTGCTTCATAGAGATGACCACAACCAAGGACAAGTCCATAGCCATGTCCCAGCTAACTCTGCATATTTGTGTTTCTCTTCCCTAGTGACAGTGTTGGCCATCTTCCATGAACTGCATGTTGACCCCGACCTGTACACACTCTTGTTTGGGGAGAGTGTGTTGAATGATGCAGTAGCCATAGTCCTCACATAGTAAGTACCAGAACTTGACCTGTGCTTCTTGACCATGTGAAATACGCTTCTACTTGGTGATAATCCGTAGTGGCTTTAATAGAATCCTTTCTCCTGTGTCATAGAGATATAGGTGGTTTCTAACTTTTAAGGAACGATTACCACAGAAAATCTCCAATAATGGGTACAATTCATTAGGCACCTAATCTCTAACACTATTAATAAATTTCATGTTTCCAGCTTATTACAAGATACCACTCAGAGGGTAACTTTTTTTTTTCTTGGTGTGTATATTTAGCTGATTCACTTAAGGTTCCTAAAATGCATGTGAATAAGCTTTCTTCATTTCAAATCAATATTACTTATGTTTTTTTCCTTAAGTCATTTTCCAGATAATAGACTCAGAAATCATTGTTTTTATAATAACTTTGGCAAATTGGAGATAGAAATTGCATCAGAATATCCTTTATCGGAGCAAATGTAATGCATTATAGGAACACCCACATTTTAAAATCATCATGTGACTAGTAAAACTGATGGAGCTTCAGCTAAGAGCTAATGTAATGCTCCCTTCATCCTGGAAGAATTTTCTTTTCAAGATGAGAACTAGTGCTCTTTCTTCACCTCCCCTTTAAACACTTACCATTTATATTTAATAAATGCCACTTTGGTGGCTTTCATTATGTCAGAAGTCTCTTCTTGGTTTTAGATTAAGACCAACATTTTGGGCAACTGTCAAATACCCCCAAGGAAAGTAGCTCTCTCATAATTAAACGTGACAACAAGATTCAATCCAGGGTGTTAATTACTTCAAATCCATTTGAAAACGTATTGTGAAGTAACAAAGGATTTTTAAAAGTCAGAACTGCAGTTCCCGTCGTGGCGCAGTGGTTAACGAATCCAACTAGGAACCATGAGGTTGCGGGTTCGATCCCTGCCCTTGCTCAGTGGGTTAACGATCCGGCGTTGCCATGAGCTGTGGTGCAGGTTGCAGACGCGGCTCGGATCCTGCGTTGCTGTGGCTGCGGCGCAGGCCAGTGGCCACAGCTCCGATTAGACCCCTAGCCTGGGAACCTCCACATGCCACAGGTGCGGCCATAAAATGACAAAAAGGCAAAAAAAATAAAAGTCAGAACTCACAGAGAGGAGTAAGAAACAACAGAACAGCACTATTTTTCTTTTCTGCCAGTTGACATTTCTTAAGGCTGCTACCCCAGCGTTACCACTGAATTCAGCAACTTTCAAGAAAGAGTCTCCAAATAAACTTATATTTCACCTGGCTACTGAGAAGTGTCTCTCCTGCATTAAGGGAATATAACAGTGAGTGCAAAATAAGAGCAAAAAACGTAGCAGATTCACAGATGCTAAAGGATGCTTTTAAAGAAACATCAAGAACAATTAATTAGAACATTAGGAATCTCTGTCCAAGAAATACTAGTATCAAAGGAACAGAGTAAAAATTTTTAGAAATTTGCTGAGTCCCTCATTTTCACTTCCTGAGCTGCCACATTGTATAAGGCCAGGCAAAGCAAAACCACTAAAGCACAAATGAGCTTGGGAAAAAATCATGCAGCTACAACCAAGGAAAGGTTTGGCCTTTCCACTTCAGTACCACCACTCACAGTAGTTTTCCATTAAAAATGCGCACTACAAGGATGAATATTGATGCTTTTGAGCACAAGCCTGAGATGGGGGTACATTTGAAACAGTCCATTTAATATCTTCTCAGTTCAGTAGGTGGTTATCACTGGCAGTGCCTTTTCTACTCTCCTATTCATGTGTTGCATGTCTTAATAAAACATGTTTCCCATCATGGCAAGATCGCTTCCATTCTAGGCACTAGGCACTTGCCATGCTAGTGAAAATCTTGTGCTTCCTAGCTTTGGCATTTCAGGTGCTGTGCAGAGTAACTTCCATGAGTTTTAACTTTAAAATAAAGGTAATTCAAAATTAGGAATACTTGACCCAGAAACTTCCACACATTCAAATCTGCAGGCTCTTTCTTCTGCCTGATGCATTTGAACTCCACCAGCCCCTTCCAGGTGCTCTACTGAGTGTTAATATGTGACTGCCCCTCTGCATCCATGGGGGATGGGTTCTAGGACCCCTGTGGATTTCAAGATCCACAGGGGCTCACGTCCCTTCTATCAAATGCTATAGTACAGTCATCCCTCTCTATTGGAGGGTTCCATGTCTGCAGAGTCAAGTAACCATGGATCCTTTGATGAGGAACCCAGGAATATATATGAAAGGCCACCTGTACCTAGGTTACCCTGGCTCTGGGCTCTCTGTCCACCACTTCTGTCTGTTGTTGACCACTTCTTTCACCTTGCACAATCTTCCATGTGTTTAACTCTTCACTTATCTCACTTGTTTCCTAAACTTAGTTTTTACAACACATATGACAGTCTCTTTGTATTACATCTACTTAAACACACATTCCTCTCCTTTTAAGGGCTTCATCCTCACACTCTCTTCCAGCTATCTTGTAGTTCCTTTGAAAAAGCCCTATCTAAAAGTCTTTTATGACTTTCAGACCAGAAGTTCAAACATTTGTCTCTTCATTTTTCTGCTCCTTTCCTCTAAACTTCACATAGTGCTCAGACACACTCTGGCTTATAACCTCATTTGTTTCTTTACACATACAAAGCTCTCTCCTTCTGAGCTTCTGTTTCTGCCTAATCAAGTCTTTGACCACACATCTCATTTTGCTCCTTCAGATACCACTAGTCCACATGCTAAGTCTCTGCTCCACTCCTGTATGTGACTCCCTCAATTCCCTGCCAGCTCAGCAGTACAATCTTGGGTTTACATGTATATTTGCCTTTCTAGATAGTAATTTTTTGAAGACAGAGTCTTTGCACTTGAACTATACTTTATTTCATTTATTTATTTATTTATTTATTTATTTATTTTTTGCCTTTTGTCATTTTATGGCCGCGGGCTTATGGCCGCACCCGCGGCATGTGGAGGTTCCCAGGCTAGGGATCTAATCGGAGCTGTGGCCACTGGCCTGCGCTGCAGCCACAGCAACGCTGGATCCGAGCCGTGTCTGCAACCTGCACCACAGCTCACGGCAATGCCGGATCGTTAACCCACTGAGCAAGGGCAGGGATCGAACCCGCAACCTCATGGTTCCTAGTCGGATTCGTTAGCCACTGCGCCACGACGGGAACTCCTGAACTATACTTTAAAAGAGCAAATGAAAACCTCTTTTGTATTATTTCCTTTCTTGGTGTTCCATCTGTGCGTGGTTTTGAATTTTAAGAATAGAGATTAGACCTTTTATTGTACAATGGGAAAGAAAAGATACATTTTGATGTGAAATTAAGTACAGTAAAGGACATAAATAATCAACCACTATGGCCTTGGCAGTGACTTCAGTGCCTCTTTGGAATGGCCATACACTTTCAGTTACCTTCCTGTCTTCCACTAGCAAATCTCCTTGTTTAAGAACCATCCTTGGAGTTCCTTTGTGATGCAATGGGTTAAAGATCTGGCATTGTCACTGCAGCAGCTTGGGTCACTGTTCAGGCATGGGTTCAATTCCTGTTCTAGGAACTTCTAGGAACACAGGCATGGGGAAAAAAAAAAAGGAATCATCCTCTTAGTATTTCAAAAATTTTTATTATTAGTTTTGTGGCAGTACTGTGCTCTAGTATTTTTCATTCAAATACAAAGTAATTTGGCCATGTTTTAGATTAAATTTGCTTTTCTCTGCTAATCTAAGAGGCAAATAACTAATTATAATGCTGTTTCTTAGGTTAAATGTGCTCTGAATTTCAGACAATTAATGTAAAACTGAATTTGATGACCACAACTTGTACACAGCAGCAGCAGCTTGTAGTGGGTGGGTGGTGTCCCTAAAGCTTAAAGTGATTCAGAATTTTTTATCTTAAGACAAAAGCAACTTAACTTAAATTTTTTTTTTGAAATTGGCTTTTTTCTGATCCATACTATTATTGCAAGTATATAAGGAATTTCATGCCCAAACATGTATGTGTATTGGTTCATGAATAAATTCCACATGATGGATTTGTATTTCTAAAGATTGTTTAATAGGCAATGGAGGAAAACAAAAGATATATTGAAGACATCTTGAAAGACATTACCTTCAAAGGCAACATGGTAGCGTAGAGCCCTAGATTTAAATCAAAAGAACTCATGTCCAGATAGTCACCAGAATTAACTGTGCAGTTATTACAGTTGATATGAAATCAACCCAAAATGGAATAAACACAAGGGAAATCTGTATTGGCTAATGTAACTGAATAGTAGAAGTAGAAATGGCTCAAGAAAGCATCCTGTAAAAAGAGCCAGCCTCTCCCCTCACTTGGCTTTTTCAGAGCTGCCTCTTTCACCTGGTCTCCCAGGGCTGTACTCTTTTTAGGAAAAGAGAGCGAGAACTTTTGTCCCCAGCCCAAATCTTAGTATACCTTATAGACTGTGATGCCATTTCAGACCCACCTGTGGCCAGGGAAATGTGCTGCATTTATTGTCTCATGTCTAAGTCACTGTCTTCATGAATTCAAGGCAGTAATTGGTTTTACTTGGAAGCACATAAACTGAGACTGGGGAAAGGTGGAGTTATTGCTTCGAATACCACTGCCCCAAAAAGGGAAAAGTAGATGCTGATCAGAAACTAAACCTAAGACCACGACAGTGACTTTATGTGGCCATAAACTTTCCACACTTGTTTCCTTACTTATATCTAATGTGTAAGAATGGTTGTTCTATATACATTACACAATTTCTTTGAGCAATAAATAAAGCAATATCTTTAGAAAACCTCTATAATATATATAATTTATGTGATCTGTCTATAAACATATATACTTATTATTTATATAGTCATTTATATCAGTATCTTTGATTCTACTTACGCAGATCTCTCTAGTTTCATTAAAATGACTCAAAATAGACCTACTGCTAGTGAAGCATTCCTTCATAAATATGATGTGTTATGATCCAAGGAATAGAGAGAATATCTATTTTACATGTGATTTTCCCCATTAGGAATGAACCCCTTAGTTCAAGAGTACTGTCTAAAGTAGATAAATCAAGAACCAGAGGTTGAAGTCTATTACTTAAAGTACTATAGGTACTCAACCAAAATTGATACCACTTGTAGAAGTTAATTGGAGGAGGAGATTGAAGAAGACAGAACCAAGTTACCCAAAATACTATATCTCTCACAGTAAGAAATCAGTATCTTTGAGTGAAGTTGATAAATTAAGAAATGAAGGAGGTATATGCATAGTATTTAGAGTCACAGGGCAACTATCAGAAGATATAAAAACATAAATGGTTAAAGGAGATACTTTTGCTATGTAGGACCCTGATAAAGAGGGAAAAGATAATTTAACTACTTTGTATCCTTTCATACTGTCTGAATGTTTGTATGTGTTTGAATTATATTTATTTAACATATTCTTCAGGTGATCAAATATTAAAATAAAAGAAAATCCAGTTTATTTAATGATGATAGAGTCAAGCAATCCTAGCAGTCAAAAGTCACTATAAACAAAATTAAATGACAAAGGACAAACCAAAGATAGCACCTCAGTACACACGTTGATAGGTTAATGGTCTTTATAATATACATAGTTAGCTGTTAATCTTTTTAATATACCAAATGCACTAATTATGTTACCTGAGGTAAATTACTTAACCTCTTGGTACCCTAGACATGTTATTTATAAAATAAGGACCTTATTAGCACTTTCCTCATTGGGTAGGAGAAAACAAAAAAATACTTGGAACAGGTCTGGCTCCTAACACTAAATAAACATTAGATATTAGCTGTTGATATTACTTATGTTAGAAAAGACCAATAAAGAAAAGCTAAGCATAAGAGAAAAATGAGCAAAGGATGTAAATATATAAAGAATGAGAGGAGAAACATAAATGCAATACTCTTCTAAATAAGATGGATGTTCACTAGAACAAATTAAACCAACATAAAACAAATTAAACCAACAACAGAGTATCATTTTTTGCATGGCAAATCTTCAAATTTTCAGAACAAAAAAGAACAATCATATTTGGAGTAAATCAGAGTTCAGGGAAATGGGAACCTTCCTACATTACCAGTGAAAGAGGAAAGAACATTTACAAAGGCAAATTGGCAATATTTATAGAATCATTGGCATTTGTGAACCCTTTCATCCATTTATTTTGTTTCTAGAAATTTATCCTAAGAAGCAGTTAAGACCACGTGCAAAAATTTCTCCATGGAGATGAGTGCATTGATTTGAGCAAATAGTTGTACACAAATTACTAGTTGGTTGAGTAAATTACAATATATTAATGTCAGGAAATCCTATGCAGACATTCCAAAAGAAGACAGAAAAAATGTGTTGATGTTGAAAGATATTCACAATATATTTTAAAGAAAATAAGAAAAAATTTAAATGACGTGTAGTATTAGATCTATTTTGGTTAAAAAAAAAATCCCAGCCAAATTCATGTGTGTGTGTGCACATATGTGTGTATAAATTATAACACATTGTAAGTATAATTTATATATAAAATCACACTATTAGGTGGGACCACAGGTCATTTTTATTTTATTTTTACTTGTATATATTTAGTGGAAATAGATTAAACTACTTATGATCAACTCTAGTCCAAAGAATCCCCATTAAATTCTTGATAATTGGCAATCTTTGTTTAAGTGCAGATTCTACAAATGTTTAAGTCTGAAATTTCTTCTACCCATTAAAGAGAAGAAAGAGGATTTATCTGAGTGTTCTCAGCCATTTATCTGGAAAACTGAAATATTGCCAGTATTGTACTGAAACATCTTCTTGTGAAATAATTCCACAGTGTACAAATGCCTCCAGATTTTCTTAGAGATAAAATAAGAATCTCATAAAACAGCTGGCTGTTGGATGATAATAAATACATACTAGGTGCTTTTATTTTCTGTTAAGCAAGTGCTTTAAGGAAATTCAATGTAGATTATTAAAAGAGAGGGAGAAAGGGAGCATCATTCTCTTTCTTTGAATATAAGTGTTATGTTGCTTAAAAGTGTGATACTGGTGAATGCTTGGCACCTAGAGTGAGTGATATTTTGAAAGACGACATTTCTTATAGCTCATGAATCTTAAGCGAAATTTAACATGGAAATTAATGGGATGGCTGTGAGATTCAAAGTACCATGTCACTAAGAGAAACTTTGAGATGTCATCCAGCCATTCAATAAAAATGTACTGAGCACCTACATGTGCCAAGCATTAGGCTGAGTGATGGCGATGCAGACGGATGGGCACAGTCACCCACCCCTGCTTTTAACAAATCCTCACTGAAATAGGCAAATGATTGCTATAGCAGGATTTAATAGCTGCAACAAAACCTCGCTCTAAAAAGTATCCCAGAAAAGAGCTATGTGAGGATTGGTTCTAAACCTGTATCACTAAGGGAGTGTATTTTTTCTCTTGATATTTCTCTAAGTAGAATATAAGCTTCTTGAAGGCAAATTATACTTTTCTCCATCCCCTACAACATGAAGCTAATTATCTGAAAGGTTCTCAAAGAATTACTGAACAAGTGAAATAACGTACCCTTTCAAATACAGGTGGGGGCATTTTACTAACCTCTCATTAAAATCCATTCCAGAGGATGGGTGCTTAATATTCTTCATATTGCTTCTTACAAATTTATGAAAAGCCTCACTGAGTATCTTTATTAGCTCTATTTCCGTTCCCATTTGATCCATAACTGCAAACATAGAGGTGATAATAAGGCGTCTCCTTTCAATGAGAATGAACCTAAGCTGTTATTACAACTGGAACCTATAATATTTCTCATGATCCTGCTTAACTTAAAAACATATTTCTTATGTCTTGATGCATCTTTCTTCATTTTTTATTTTTTACTTTTTTTAAATTGTTTTTTACTTTTTTAGAGTTGCATCTGCAGCATATGGAGGTTCCCAAGCTAGGGATCAAATCAGAGCTATAGCTGCTGGCCTACACCACAGCCACATCAACACAGAATCTGAGCCACATCTGCGACCTACACCACAACTCACAGCAATGCCAGATCCTTAACCCACTGAAAGAGGCCAGGGATTGAACCTGCAACCTCATGGTTCCTAGTTGGATTCATTTCTGCTGCACCACAACGGGAACTCCTTAACACATCTTTCTGAGGCTAATTCACTTGGATATTTTTCTTGGAAATGTAATCAGCATAAAACACATTTATTTTGATGCCTGTCTAGATAGCACTGGGAAACATAATTAAATAAGAAAAAAGTTATGGTCTTTTTTGCTTAAGGACTCCTTGTCTTGACAGTCAATACCATGCCAACTTCATCTTTTAGACACCAGGTGGCACCACCTAGTAGGAATGGGGATGGGTTCTGGCCTCTTTAAGAAGCTACTGGGAGACAGAGCTCAGCTGACCTCCAGCTTAAGTCAGAACCCCCAACATTTGCTGTCTACACTCCTGCCTGCTGCTGCAGTCTTTTTTGTTTTGTCTCATTCCTGATCCCTGGTTCTTATTTCCTGGCTATGACTCTGGCGTCTCCTTCACCCTAGCTCTAAACGGCCCTGTTCAGATGATGGGGAATTGACTTTGGCTTTATCCTGTGACTCCATCCCTTGTCTCTCAGCTTAGATTTGACATTTATATTCACTGCTTCTCCAGAACTCAGAACTTGATTTGCTTCATGCCAAACCATGCACTACAATGCCAAACAATTCCAAACAATGCACTTCATGCCAAACCATGCACTACTGATCTACCAAAAATAAAGAAATCCATGTTGATGGTTTCTTATCTCAATTCCATTGTACTTTAATTTATTGATATAAAAGTCAGATGTAAGTGACAGGAACCCAATTCAAATTAGCTTAAACAAAAGGAATTCACTGGTCTACTTAAGAGGAATTAGGCTGACTTGGCATGCCAGGACTTAGGGATTCATATATTGTCTATTCTTCTTCTTTCTTGGCCCTGATTCCCTCTCAGTGTTAGCATCATTCTTTCCTAGGTGACTGCTCAGATAGATGACTACGAAGCAGGAGAGGGTAACTAATGACACCTCCAGGCTTATAATTTTCTACCTCAAAATAGTATTTATTTCTGCCAATGTTTTCATACCAGCCACAGAGAAAGAATCCTATTAGCTCTGCTTGTATCAGAAGATCACCTCTAGGCCAATCACATAGTATTCCATGGAAATTAAACATGGTGATCGGCCAGATATGAATGATAGCCACATCCCTGTGGCCAGTGGCATGGAATCTATTATTAGAAGACTGTGATTGGAAGACAAGTATAAAGGACATCCCAGAACAACAGCTACCATATTTCACAATAATAGAATATTCAGAACATTAGGAATTAAAATTAAGCAGATAGGCCCTATGCCTTTACAAACTTTAGAAAATGCTTTATCTAGAAAGGCAAAAAATCTTTTCTAAACATGGAATTGGTTTGAAGAACTAAAAAGGAGATTCCCTAGGTGTGAGAGACAAGAGAGAAGTCAAGGCAAGAGTGAGAAGCTACCACTGTCAGTGGCTGCCTGTTTTTGTATAGGATATAGACCCGGAGGTTTTGAAACTGGAGCCCCATTTCCATGTGGAAATCAGAGCCCTATCTCTTGTAGATTCGCTCATAATAATGAACTTGAGCAAAGCTTTTTGAGTGAAGGTTGGAGTCTCAAAGTGCTCCCTCTGTCAACAGGCCACATCCATCAACCTTAAGAAATGGCATAGAAACTTGCCATCTATTTAGATTTTGCATCAAAACTCCTGGCCTGGGAAGTCATGATATAGGAAATACAAACCAATGAATTAAAAGATTTTAGAACAGTTGAAACACCTGCCCCAGCCTTATTTCCCTTTCCTTATTTCTAAATATGCTAAACTTGTCTGAGTGATTCTATCTCAGCCTAGACACATGGAAATCTCATAGTAGAAAACAGTCAGTCCTTCCTGGAAATAAATTCATAATAAAAATTTATAAGTCACAAAAAGAAATAACTTCACTATGAAGAAAAGCCAGGAGGTAAACAAACAATGAGAAGAACAAGCACCTTATGGAATTAAATAAAATTTACAAAATCTTGAGATAAATTATAAAATGAGCATAGAAAAATGAGATAAATTATAAAATGAGCATAGAAAAATGACTAAAGAGATAAAAGGAGGAGCAGAAAAAGAATTAGGACCACGCATCTATAGTCAACTAATCTATGATAAAGGAGCCAAGAATATACATTGGACAAAAGACAGCCTCTTCAATAAGTGGTGCTGGGAAAACTGGACAGCTACATGTAAAGAAATGAAACTAGAACACTTCCTAACACCATGCACAAAAAGAAACTCAAAATGGATTAAAGATCTAGATATAAGACCAGAAACTATAAAACTCTTAGAGGAAAACATAGGCCAAACACCCTCTGACATAAATGATAGCAACATCTTCTCAGATCCATGTGTCAGAGTAAGGACAATAAAAACAGAAATAAACAAATGGGACTTAATTAAACTTCAAAGTTTCTGCACAGCTAAGGAAACCCTAAACAAAATGAAAAGACAACCCACAGAATGGGAGAAAATATTTGCAAATGATTCAACTGACAAGGGATTAATCTCCAAATTTTACAAACAGCTCCTACAGCTCAACACCAAAGAAACAAACAACCCCATCCAAAAATGGGCAGAGAATCTAGGCAGACAGTTCTCCAAAGAAGACATGGAAATGGCAAATAAACACATGAAAAGATGTTCAGCATCGCTCCTCATTAGAGAAATGCAAATCAAAACCATTATGAGGTACCACTTTACACCAGCCAGAATGGCCATCATCAAAAAGTCTACAAACAATAAGTACTGGAGAGGGTGTGGAGAAAAAGGAACCCTATTACACTGTTGGTGGGAATGCAAATTGGTGCAGCCACTGTGGAAAACAGTATGGAGATTCCTCAGAAAACTCAAAATAGAATTACCATTTGATCCAGCAATCCCACTCCTGGGCATCTATCCAGCAGAAACCATGGCTTGAAAAGACACCTGTACTCCAGTGTTCATTGCAGCACTCTATGCAATAGCCAGGTCATGGAAATAGCCTAAATGTCCATCGACAGAAGAGTGGATAGGGAAGATATGGTACACACACACAATGGAATGTTACTCAGCCATTAAAAGGAACGAATTACCAACATTTATAGCAACATGGATGGACTTAGAAATTATCATGCAAAATGAAACCAGTCAGACAATTAGACAGCAACACCCAATGCTACCACTTATATGTGGAAACTAAAAAGACACAATGAACTTCTTTGCAGAACAGGCAATGACTCACAGACTTTGGAAAACGTTGGTTTTTCAAATAAGACAATCTGGGGGATGGGGGGATGCACTGGGGGTTTGGGATACAAAACCTGTAAAATTGACTTGTGATGACTTATGTACACCTATAACTGAAATAAAATCCATTAAGAAAAAAAAAGAATTAGGAAAGAACAGTAAAATAGGAAACAAAAGAATGTTTCAAAATGAAAAATGTAGATTTGACATTAAAAACTAAATGGATAAGATGAATGTCATATTAAATCCATCTGGTTAACCAGAAGCTAAAATTTACACATGACCTAGAATGCAAAGCAGAACTTATTTGTGGAAATATTTGAAGACATAATAGGTGATAATTTTCTAGAATCGAATAGAAAAATTGAAACATATTATGTCCAGAGATGAATAAGTTAAAACTAACCCACATCCAAATATAATATAATGAAATGTGAGTTCATCAAAGACAAAGTGTAAATCTTAAAAGCAACCAGAGAGGAAAGGTGAATTATTTACAATGGAAAACATTTGGATGGCAGCAGTTTTCTCATTAGCAATAAAAGCTGCCAAAGGACAGTAGAATAATATGTACAAAACATTGAAGGAAAATAACCTATGAACAAGGTTCTAAATTTAACTAAAATGCCATTCAAGGGAAAGAATGAAATAAAGACATTTTCAGATAGACTGAGTTTACCACTCAGATAATCAATGATAGAAATAACAAACTGAATTCATAACTGAGTGGGAGACAGAGTGTGGTGAGCAAAGAATTTGGTCAAACAATCATAAATCCAATAAGGAATGACTATGGCAATAATGATGATGATTAAGGGGAAGGGTACATTATGGAGATAACAAGCACTATATTATCTACTGCAGTATTCAAAGACGTTGGACACAATGATAGTGGAGGGAGAATAGATGGTGTTTAGAGGACGTGGAGACACAACAAAAGAGCTGTTTTAAAGCAATCCAATTTTGATTCAAGTAGCTGTGTTCAGCGAACTGTTTCTCAAAGTCATGTAAGACTCTGGTAACTGATAATCCTTTTCAGTTTGGTTTAGAAATGCTAAAATCAACTTATATGTACTTTGAACCTTTAGAGAGTCTTTAATGATTTCAAATTCTGCAAAGTATTGCTATGTATTAGCAAGCCGGTTAAGTATCTTCTCTGGGATCCTTCCATTTTTCTCTCTCCTTTGTACCTCTAGTATCTCAAGTGTGGGACCCATCATGTTCTCTCTGGAGGCTGTCTTTCATCTTTCTCATTGTCTTCCTAGGTTTGCTTACTCTTTATTCCGATTGCCTCCTATTCTCTTATTGTCAGGTTCATGATCCACACAAGGAATTCATCTGTTCAGCTCTTGCCAAGTCCTGGGAGGTGGTTACCTCTATGGGTAGAAAGCAGAGGACATTTTCTTCCACACCCATTGTTGATGTGCTGCATTATGGAGATTCTTTTTAAAAACTGTTCTTTATGCGTACAAGTGACTTTGAGCTAATGTACTAGCCAACAAACCAGTTTTGAGAGAGAGTTGGAAGAGGTAGTTCTGTCTTCTGATATACATTATCACTAAGTCATAGTAGCTCCTTATTCATTTTCGGCCCTGTTTGAAATTTTGGCTCACTCTCTACACTGAGGAACCTGGTGCTGTTCTCTAGTCTGGGCCTAGGGTGACCAGCCGTATACTAAGAGAATAATTTGCATTAAGCAACCAACGTATGCATGAAGCAGAGGAGGACACCAGGGTGCTGCTATAATAAACATCAAGAAATTACTGAGCCATGGGCCAGAATATCCATGCTAGCATGATCAGCTCATTTTCTTGCTATAGCCAAGCTACTTAGGGAGCTAAATCATAATCAGCATCCACTTTATTAATTCACCACAGGAAATTACACCAAGATTTCAAGTTCCCGAAAGATCATATATGACAAAAGCAATCTTTTCTGTAGGCAGACCTTCATGTAAAGACAGATAATATCCAGAGGGCTGTACAGTCAGCATGGGAACAGATGAAGGCTAGGTTGATGAATCAGATGTTTATCTTCATCTTTCACACAAAAGGTATTTTCCTCCATTGGAGCTTGGAATTTTGAAGTTGTAGGCAACCACTCCCCAAATCCGTGTAAACACTGAGAGCAATTTAAAACTACTCAGTTTATTTAGGATAACTAGACTTTTCTCTCTCCCCACTATATAAAGCTGGGATGGTCACTTGCAGTGTTTGATTCTGTGATTCTTGTCAATTCTTCTATGACTAATCAGTCCTTCTTCTGAGTCTAAAGAAAGTCATAGCTCTCACTTCAGAGAGGGGGAAGTGTATGTAAACAAAAAGACAAAATTTTATATTTCAGGAGCTCTGGGTTAATTTTTTGTTGTTGTTTTGAGGGCATATTTTCTTTCCAGTGTGTTTAAGCTTGACCTCTCATTCTGAACAATCAAGAAAATGCCTTTTTATTTTAGGTGATCAATTCTGAATTTTTTTCCAAGAAAAAAAATTCCAGCGAACAGAGGGCCAAATCAATATGCAGTTGTAATTTTAGTCTAAATTAAAAGCTCTCTCTTGGCCTGGAGAATATAATCTGTTCATATTACTTGGGCTCCATAATGAATTTACATGGCAGGCTTATTGCAGGTTTTATGTGGGCTCTGCCTTACTTGGGCATGTAATGCTCTGGAATCTGATTAAAACTTTAGGAAAGAGCAGCTGTTCAGCCATAGAGGGTGAACTCAGGACCCATTTTTCAGAGCATGACTATAATGCCTGATACCCTTGCCAGCTCTTGGATGATAAATGAACTGTCTTTGAATGCCCAGCTCCTGTGTTAATAGCTTTAAAATATTGGTTGTTTATGGGAAAGAAGTTGGGAGCTCTTAGCAATTTTCCTGTCCCAGCGGTCCTCAAATACATCGTTTTTTTCATTGCCAGAATGGCAGGCAGTGTTGAAGGGAAAAGGAAGAAATTCTTTCACTATTTAGTTCGTTCTTCATGTGTTAACAGCAAGAGTTTCTCATTTCAAAACATAGTGGAATGAGTGCCCCGTGAATTGTTATATGAAATGAAACACATAAAATCCAGACCACATCCTTGCTGGCATTATTCTGTAGTATCCAAATCATAATGTAATTTCATCTGACTTTTCTAAAGGTACTTAATTCAACTGAACATATGAAAGTCAAATTCTGAATCCTGCGCCAAATAGCTTATTTCCAGAATGGCAGTTAAATGGTCAAGTTTGATCTAATGTCATTGATGTGAGCATGCTATACCTGATGCCATTAAATTAAACCCTAACCCTAATATATTTGGAGGTTTATCCTTTTTATCTTTAACCTGGTCCCTACTCTCACATGCCTACTTTGTTTTTATGGACATCGGAATACCTTCCAAGTGGAGATAACTCTCAATTATGTGATTATTGAACACTTAGATTTTCAGACATTGCCTCTTGCTCTGTCTGCTAATAGCTGTTTTATTGGCATGTTTATAAGAACAAGTTATGAAAAGTAAAAAATATATACATGGATGCCTTCAATTTTGTTTTATTAGTAGTTCTGATAAAAGTATCAGTAGAATTTTAATTTTAGAATATGCTTCATGTGTGGATTGTGTGTTTTACTTTCTCCATGAAGATGTGAAGGTTGGGTTGGGAGTCTGTATAATGACTTTATCATTTACTGATTTTATGCGATTGAGCAAGTCAGTCAACTTTTCAGTTCTGCTTTCTAATTCCATCAAGATAGGGGCTTCAGTATACATGCCAATCCCAATTTAAAGTATAAAAATCTATTGGAATTTTAGAAGTGAGATTACACTGGAGATAAAGATTATGAAAACAGAATAGATCAATATCATGGGAAAACAAAACTATAGAAAACCAAGTCCAAAACGTGTAATTATTTACTAAGATGAAATAAAAGACTATTTATACCCCTAAGACAGGCATAAGTTGAAATTTTAAAAGTAAAATCATAGAAATTTAAAATATGAAATTCAAAATAAAATAATAGATGAGCTGATGTGATTGTCTACTTAAAAATATGAGACTCAAGGAGTTCCTGCCATGCCTCAGCGGTAATGAACTAGTATCCATTGAGGATGTGGGTTCAATCCCTGGCCTTTCCCAGTGGGTTAAGGATCCAGTGTTGCCATGAACTTCATGGCTTGAATCCAGTGTTGCTGTGGCTATGGTGTAGACTGACAGCTGCAGCTCTGATGTGACTCCTAGTAGCCTGGGAACCTCCATATGCTGTAGGTATAGCCCTAAAAAGCAAAAGAAAAAAGAAAAAAAAAGAAAGAGAGAGAGACTCAAATGGCAAAATTTAGAGAGCTCAGAAATACGGCTCGACAGAAGACTGACATGAAAATAATTAATAGCTTTCCTAGACTTCAGTAACAACTGATGATTAAATGTCATAGGAAAATTATTTTGTTTACCATACAATTTAAAATCTGAAATAATTGGAATAGCCCTAAATAATAAACCTACAAGATATGTGAGAAGAAAAAAACCTTAATTTTAGTGAAGGACAAAAAAAAAGACAACTTCAATAAATGAGGAGCCCTGCTGTGAAATAGTATGGGAAGATTCAATATTGTAAAGTAGTCAACCCTCCCCCCAAGTAAATTGTACCTTCAGAATAATCTCCACCCCCCCCAAGTAAATTGTACCTTCAGAATAATCTCCATTCTCAAATCCCAGTGGATTTGTAAGGTGATTCTAAAATTTACGTGGAACTTCTGCTTAAGATAGCAGGATAAAATATTTTATTCTGCTAGACCTGCTCCAAACAAACTAAAACTGTGAAAAACATTGAAAAAATAGAAAGGAAATTTTCATAGCATATGAAGCGGAGAAATAGTCACAGTTACAAACCATAACATATGAAATATTTAGGTATGAAATATTGCTGCCAAATACTGTGAAACTGTGAACAAGAAATGGAAATGTTCTGACCAAATCAGTTCCTTTCAGACCTGACAACATATCACATCACTGAAAGGACCAGCTAATATTCCATTGTTTAGGGTACAGATAAGATCAGACTGGGAGTTCCCTTCGTGGCTCAGTGGTTAACGAATCCGACTAAGAACCATGAGGTTGTGGGTTCGATCCCTGGCCTTGCTCAGTGGGTTAAGGATCCGGCGTTGCCGTGAGCTGTGGTGTAGGTTGCATATGCGGCTCTGATCCCGCGTTGCTGTGGCTGTGGCGAAGCCCGGCAGCTACAGCTCTGATTAGACCCCTAGCCTGGGAACCTCCATATGCCACGGGTGCGGCTCTACATAAAGGCAAAAAGACAAAAAAAAAAAAAAAAATCAGACTGAATGGGCCAAGGAAGAAATGGGGGAAAATAATCTGCCCCTTCAAAATGAAAGATGTATAGAAATCACACCAAACTACATTGCAGTTTCCCAGCTAGGGCACTGCAGGAGGCTCTTGGCATGGAAGGAAGGGAGGCAACGGTTTCCACATCAAAACATAATGTATGGGTCTTTTGTCTATGACACTCAGTTTGAATGCCATGGACTGCAAAAAGATGTGTTCCCAACAAAAAGAAAACAGATTGAGTGACAAATACTTGAGACGGACAACTTGGGGCAGTTTTCAAAAATGCCTCAAATTCTTTGACACTCCCCTCATGAGGAGGAAAAGTCCCCCCTTGTCCCCTTTAATCTATAAAACGTAGAGGAAGGGATGAGGTGCCAGTTTCCAAGCTTAGGCCTTAAGAAACTAGCAGCTTCCACTTCCTATCCCTTGTGACACTCCTGCTTGGAATGCTACCACCTGAGGTCAAGCTGCTCTGCTTTATGAAGAGTTCTGAGTCCTGTGGGTGTTCCATCCTTAAAGTGAATCCTCCAACCTCTTAGGGCTGCCCCAACTGATACCATGTGGAGCAGAAATGAGCTGAACTTGCTGAGCTCTGCCCAGTTTGAAGATTTGTAAACACAACAGCTGATTATTGTTTTGAACCATTCATTCTGGGGTGGCAATGATAGAGAACCAGAAATAAAACATCCAAATTAAAGCTGCAGTTGGCTTCTGTTTACTTAACTCTGTTCAACCCATTTCCCTGTATCCCTGCACTTAACTCTATTCAACCCATTTTCCCTGTATCGCTATACTATTCTTGAATAAATAGGGAGTATCTTTTAAAGATGAGTAATAACCAAAAAGGAGGGAGTGCAACATGTTCATTGAAACTGCAATATATATATATATATACATATAAAACAGTCCACGATCTCCCAAACAAATTTACCAAAGTATTACAGAAAAGTTTGCACAAAGAATTCTCCATTTTTAGGAAGACAACATGAATTTTCTCTTTCTCTTAATATAGATACAGATAGATACATGATTTAAGATTTCATAGAAGAGACATAAAATAATCAGGGGAGATTAAAATTGTGCTGGCAGAACTCAGAGAAGAGCTAGAGAGATAAATGAAATGACTTAGGAGATAAAAAACGCTTTAGAAGCAACAAAAATAGAATGAAATTCTCCGAAAACACTGTCAGGGACATAAGGGACAGATCTGAAGACAACAAAACAAAGTAGAAAAGAACAAAGATACAGTAATGACTACAAGCAATGGGACAGAAATGGATGGCAGATAGTTGAGTGTTTTTGAAGAAAACACATGGAAATCATTTTAAAACATAATAAAACAATATTCTCCTGAAATGATGTAATAAGTTGATTGAAAAACTTGAACACCCACTGGATGCCAGGAAATTTTCATTTGGAATCATCAACACAATGAGATAATCTGGCAAAGTTATTGAATTTCAAGCTTAAAGAAACAATTATAGGGCTATCTAGGCAGAAAATCCAAGTCACTTACAAAAGCAAAAATAATCAGGTTAGCCTTGGACTTGACCATAGTGACATTCAATTTCAGAAGATGGAAAGGCCACACATTTTTGCTTCTGAGGGACAGAATGTGAAACCCAAGTCAAATTGTTCTTCCAGCATAAAGGCAGCAGATTGGGTGTTTTAATAAATAGTGTGGGTCAATGGGCTCTTCCTTTGGGAGAAAAAGTTAAATGCCTAATTCCTAAAAAGAGGTTGGTTACAGAGCAAAATATTAAAAAACCTATGAAAATACCAGGGGTTATTTCCATAATTTTGCAATGTTGAAGTTCTTCCAAAATGAGACTCAAAATTTAAAAACACTAGAATTAAAAATGAATTAACTTAATGGAGATGCTATAAAATCAGTTGTGATGATAATTGTGCAACTATAAATGTAATAAAATTCATTGAGTTAAAAAAATAAACTTATCTAGCGTTTAAAAAACTAATCAACCTAACTACACACAAATTTTCAAAAGTAAATAACAGCATAAATAGGAGAAAATGACAGGCTAGTAGAAAATATTTGCAACATCATCAACAGTTTTAATGTTTAAGATATACTCAAACACCTACAAATCAATGTGAAAAAAGTAATAGAATAGAAAGTTGAATAAAAAATATGAACAACTGTATTTATTGACCTATGTGTGTATATATACATATAAATATATATAATCAAGTAAAATGGCATTTATTTTCAAATGGGGAAAATACAAATTCAACTGGGACATTTCACATCCATCCATTTGGCAAGATTTCAAGAGTTTTTCATGTTCAGTTCAATATTGGCAAGAATGAAGGAAATTAGGAGTTTTTATGCACTTTGTTATCAGTATCACTCAACATCTTAAATGTCCCTAGTAAAACTACTTCTAGTAATATACCTCAATAAATATTTCATTATGCAGACAAAGATACCTATACAGTGCATCAGTGTAATGACAGCAAAAATGTAAACAGCCAAAAATATCTATTGATAAGGAAGCGATTAAATATATTGTACTACATATAAACTAGGGAAAACTTTGAGCTTTTAAAAAGTCGACCTAAAAATATCTCAGACGTTTTTAGTTATAAAATAATGTTTCTGAAAAATATATGTTGTATAATAGCATTTATACAAAAAACAGCTTTATATATAAATACATATAAACCTAAGGGAATGACTTCCAAATTTTAGTCTATATACTTTTGCATTGTCTTAATCTTTAATACAGAGGGTGTATTTCCATTTTACTTCTGTGGTAAATGCATTTTTAATGGGAGTAAAAATGCCTCACCTGCTTACTTAGTAGAGGTTTTAAATTGTGTTTACTGCTACATTCTGAGCACCTATAACTGGCAGTAATAGTTGGCCATCTGTTGTTAGTAGGTCTCCAGCTAATGCATGAGCAAGTAGGGATGTGTTGAGGAGCCAATGAGAGGATGGTTGTTAAAGGATTATACAAGCACAGATATTTGTGTGACAGCAACACCTGACTTTAAATTGAAGAGTAAAACCCTAGAGATGTGTGTGCCTCTGATGCCAGAACAGTTGATTGAAAATTTAAATCTTTGGGAGTTCCCATTGTGGTTCAGTAGTAACGAACCTCAGCAGAGTCCATGAGGAGGCAGTTTTGATCCCCTGGCCTCGCTCGGTCAGGTAAGGATCCATCTTTGGCATGAAATGTGGTGTAGGTCGCAGATGTGATTCTGATCCCATGTTGCTGTGGCTGTAGGACACCTGCAGCTCCGATTTTACCCCTAGCCTGGGAACTTCCATATGCCGCACCTGCAGCCCTAAAAAGTCAAAAAAAAAGAAAGAAAAAAACAAAAACAAAACAAAAGACAGCTGAAATCTTTGGCCAATCTATTTAGATCATTTTTGATTTGAAGTTCCAAATTCTTAACCATTTAATAGTGTTTAAGAGGTGCAGGATGTGTGAATCATGAACTTGATTCAGAAAAATACATTTGTGTAAAATCAAAAATTTTTGCCTTTGTATTAATGATAATGCAGTTCTAAGTACTTTGGGAACAAATCAGGCAATGTAAATTTGTCATGGTCCAGGATAACAGGACAACAAAAGTGGTGGGGAAAGTGACTAAGTGGAGGGTGCATATCCTCCAAAAGTACTTTAGTTCAATTTTAATTTTAAACATTATGAAAGCCAGACATAACTGGAGGTGGCCAGTTTGTGACTTGACGTTTAATTGACATAAACCGTTTACTTCTACTAGAATCTTCTCATTGCCACTACCATTTCAAGCCATCCTTATTCCTACCTTTATTCTTTTGTGCCTGCTGTTTTATTGGCCAGGAATCCCCTCCTAAGTCTTCTATCTCTAAACGGTTTTTGTTTTGCAAAGCTGAGATCACATCCTACTTCACCAACAAACACTGTCAAGGACCTTCCAGCCATAGATTTCCTTCTCTGAACCCTCAGGGAAAGCCTTATTTGGAACCATAGCCTCTTGGAGTGACACTGGACAGACACTAAAGGGCAATCAATCCAGTCTCAGAGAAGAGTGCCTTCCAACATCATTAGCAAAGTATTTTGTTTTGTTTTGTTTAATCTGAATTTATTGCCCAGATTTAAAAATCGAGAGAATTAACATAAAAAAAAAAAGATTTCTGGAGGTCTCCTTGTGAGTCAGCAGGTTAGGAACCTGACATAGTGTCCATGAGGATGTGGGTTTGATCCCTGGCCTCACGCAATGGGTTAAGATCTCGCATTGCTGCAAGCAACAAGAATTTGCCTTAGCTTCAACCCCTAACCCAGGAACTTCATATGCTGCTGGTGTGGCCATAAAAAGAAAAACAAAACAATAGCAACAAAAAACAGATTTCTGGTTTCTTTTAAAAAAACTGTTACAGGCACTAATGTTCAGAGAGCATAGATAACATCTCCCTGACAATAATTAGCTGGCTTTAGGAAACAGCTGCCCTTCCCCTTTAACCTGGGCACAACACCTCAGTTAGTCACAGTTTGCACCACTCCCTGTTGCTCCTAAACTGAGCCCAAGGGTCATTTGCCTTGGACTATTGAGTTTGTGCAGTGGCTTTTTACAGGGAGAGTTAAGAGGAGTGGCATTATTTCTTATGCTTCTGTCTCTTTCAAAGGAGGAAAAAGATAAGGCTGTCCTCCCTCATTCACATTGCCTGCTCAACCTCTGGCAAAGTTTGAATTTGCCACCTTAGTATTGAAGAAGAGCATCCTCCTTTCATATGAAAGACATTTTTATATTTAAAAAAAAACTATCAAAAAGGATTAAATGTTTTCTCCTCTACAAATCCCTATTTCTGTTCTACATAAGACATAGTTCTGACTTCATCATCTTAGTTGCTCTACTGCAAACAAATTTGCTGTTATGTTTTCAAAAGTACGTTAAAATTTTTGACCCAAATGCAGGGATTATTTTTAATCCCCACTAAATTTTGTTTGGATTTATGCAAGGCGTTCGGCCTCTCATCAGAAACTTGTGGAATAATGTGGGGAGCTGAGAGTTAGTAAGAAGCAAATTTAAGTAATTGGGTATTGATTTAAGTAGCAATGAAAGTCAATATTTCTAGTATCTTGACAGAGAGCTCTATTTAGTGACTTATTCTGTTTAATAATTTTTATCAGTGACTGAGATGGAGGGACAGATTGCAGGCTTATCAAATTTGCAATTGATATGAATCTTAAGAGTTATAGCAAATATACTGAATAAGATGCTGATATTCCAAGAGATAATAACAAGCTGGAGAAGTAGACTACCACATGTATTTAAGGCTAGTTTGACATAATTAGTCTTTAAATTATTAATTATATCATTATCATCTTATCAGATTTTGTTTTGTTTTCAGGTAATAATTGATAAATAATCCTAGTTAAGAGCATTTCCAAGAAATATACTTTAAACAAAGTCTTTTATTTTCAGAAAATACACTGAAATATGAATTCAGTTTTTTAATTTGTTCAGATAAGCAAATTAAAAATTGAGCTGTAAATCAAAATTCTATTTCTTCGCCTTAGATTTTCACATAACTCAATCATGGCCTGAAAGCTAATCTCTGATCATTTTTCCCATGAACTGCATTATCATTAATACAATGGATATTATCTAAAAATTTCAGATAATCATCAAAGCAAAAAGAATTTGCCTTAGCTTCTATGATTGAAAGGAATGGCTCCTCGTTCTTATCCACAAGAATCACTCCTTTCCCCCAGATAAACTGAACCTCAGAGCAAAAAGACAATTCACTGAAGTATAAGGTATTTATGGTTATCTTGGATCTTCCCAAATGGCTATGTTTCTAGAATTTATCCTTTTTTTTATCCTTTTTTCATATCCAGAGCATCTCTACTATTCTTGAGGCACATAGGATCAAACAGGTGGTTGTTTTATGTGTCTTTGTGTCTTTTGTCTTTTTTCCCCATTTGAGTTGGCTGGTGTAGGGAGTTATTTAAACGAGTCTGAATTTTCTCTAGAGAGTTCATTTTACCTCTCATTGATTTTGAGACATTTTATTGATGAGTAACCCAAGACAATTACTATAAAGGACAACAAAATGTTTTCTGTCAATTTCTTTCTTTTTTTTTTTTTTTACTCCTGATCAAGTTGAGGATAAATGGTAATTGAATTCAACAAAAGTACGCTTTTTGATTTTTCACTGAGCCTCTTATTAGCAGCTAAGGGAATAAAAATGGTATGGTTAGATTACCTTTCTTCCCCTTGCTAAATATGACTTCACTGTTACTGTGCCCCACCACCCTCAGCTGGTTCTTTAGACTCATAGGTCTGTGAGAGTAGAATGCTTCTATTCTGTCCACCGTTGTATCCCCAGTGCCTGGCTCATGACAGGCACTCAATGAATACTTGCTGAGTGAATGAAGCTCTCAGGGCCTTTGAACATGCTATTCTTTTTGTCTGATGTTCTTTTATCCTACCCTCTCCTGGTGCTACCTCCCACCATGACACTCTCTTCCTTTCCTGGCTAGCTCCTTTTCATCTGTCCAGTCTCAATTTATTGTGCCTAGAGTGAGCTTTGCTTGACTATCCTATCTAATATATCTCTCCCCTGACTCTTTCTCTCCCCCACCACCACACACACACACATTTATTTTATATACTGGTAGGGTTGTCAGAAATAGCAAATGAAAATGTAGGGCCCCCAGTTAAATTGGAACTTCAGATCAACAATAAATAATTCTTTTACCATATGTAAGTTTAATACTGACAGCCCTAAATGTGATGCCCTGATCATAGCACTTAATCATGATATGCAAATATATAATTCACTTATTTTCTCATTTATTGCTTATTATCCCCTACTATTTTGTAAACTTCATGGGGGCAGAGACCATGTCCATTTTCCTAAACAATGTATCATCATCACTCAACACAATTCTTTGCACTAGCAGATGCTCAATACATATTTTTGAGTTAGTAGACTGGAGATCAGTTGAGCTATCAAGCTTAATAAATAATTTTTCATTAATTGGTTGGTGAGTTGAGTGGACAGACCATTTATTGCTTAGTGCTTCTCCCCACCATGTGGTGACTGATTGCAGTCAGTTATATTTAAAGATTACTTCTTTTCTTTGGTAATGTCGCCAAAAAGCTGACCTATCTAAGTGCAGATAATCCAGAGGGAACAGAAAAGGTCATGAATCTACTCCAAGGAGATTTTAATTAGTAATCCATTGATATTGAAGCTCCTCTAATGATGGTATTTGTTTTTGTTTTAATCTTTTAAGAAAAAGAAAAATATGTAATTAAGCTACATCAAAGTGTTTTTAAATTTATTTTTTATTATTTTGCACAAGAAAAAATTTTGAATGCATTAATATTGAAGAAAGTAAGAAAGTTTTACTATGACATTTCTAAGATATATTTGAACATTCTCTTTGGGCCTGATTTACATCATCTGTAAAGTGACTGTTGAGTAAATGCCTCTTATTTTATGTAGTATAACTCTGATATACCAAAGTATAGTTCAGAAAATAACTTCGTAATTCAGAAAGTGATTGTTCTAAGAGAAATAATCAATTTAAATGACTCTGGAGTTCTTGTTATGGCGCAACGGAAATGAATTCAGTTAGTATCCATGAATGTGAATTCAATCCCTGGCCTTGCTCAGTGGGTTGAGGATCTATGGTGTAGGACCATATGGTGGTAGGCCAGGACCTATGGTGTAGGTCGAGACCTGGCTTGGATCCTGGACTGCTGTGGTAGTGGTGTAGGTCAGCAGCTGTAGCTCCGATTCTAACCCTAGCCTGGAAACTTCTATATGCCATGGGTACAGCCCTAAAAAGCAAAAATAAATAAACAACTGACTCAAATAGGTGTCTATATTCATTCCATGTTACTAACGATAAGCATTAAAGAGTGAGTTATTATGGTACTCTGGCCTTTTATTCTTCTGTCTCACCATCCTCACCCATCTGTCCCTTAGGAAAACAGCTTCTTCCCCCTAGTCTCTTATATTCTAAACAAGATCATGCTCCTTCTAGGAGGTCATAAACAGTGAGAAAATAGTGTTTTCCTAAGAGTGTATAGAAAGGATTATTATATTTGTAAATAAATAATGGCCTGTCCTTCTGACATCGCAAAGTTTAACTAGAGATGGGAGTGCTCTCCCCTGAATTTCTATATTACCAGCTTCCTATTTTTTTTTTTAATTGTATCTATTGAGTGTTTACTATGTGTTATATATTGGTAAATGATTTGTGTGTACCATCACATTTAATCCTCCCATCAATGCTATGTAAGAGATACTTCTTATCCCCATTTAATAGTTGAGGAAACAGTCAGGGGATATTAAGCTACTGGCTCAAAACTCCTCATCTAGCAAGTGGCAGAACTTAGTAATGGGCCACTGCACAGAATATGGTACAATTTGCAGTGATATAAATAGAATAAATGTCAAAAGAAAGAGGTCCTACAAAAGAAGGTCCTTCATGAACCAAAGGATCATAGTATGACTTCCAGACACAGGGGCCACTGAGAGGAAGAGGGGTTCCCCCAGTCTCGCTGCTGTTCAATGGTCAAGGCACAGCTGGGACAACCCACAACTACCTAGGTTGAAGCCCCATCTCTGCCACTTCCTAATGATCCTGAACAACTTAATCTATTTGACCTGCGTTGCTGTCATCAACAAAATATAGATGCAACTTTTATGAAAACTGAATGAGACTGGCTCTTTGTTAAGTGTAAAACACTGTGAAAATGGCATTTATTATTTGCATCTTCTTTTAGCGGGTTCAGAAAATATTGAGATACTGGAAAAGAAAAGGCCTTTCTTGAAAGTGCTTCACCTCAGCTCTTCCCCAGTTCTCTGGCCATGTGGGTGGCTCTCCAGAGTCAGCTGGAGGGTAGTGGACATTAAGGAGGACTAGTTTATCCTCTTGCCCAAAGCTATTATCCTGGTAAAATGAGGATTTGTATGCCTTTCCTTAAGATTGACCCAGCACGACAACACAAGATGAATTTTTATCTGGGGCACTGCAAAACATTGTACACATGCATTACATTAAATAAAAGGTTCTATAAAGATTTTAATATTTGAATGCTGTGCATGGAAAATGTGTGTACATTATGTATAAATGCAAATTTTTGCATATGTGAAAATCCCATTTTCATCAGACAAGCATAATGGTTCAAGTATGCTTCCTTTCTAAATATTAGTTACTGTTTAGAAATGTGTTTTCTTTCTTTTTTCTCCATACACAAACAAAATTACTCTGCTTAGAGCATTTATCACAAATTCTCTCAAATAGTGAGCTTTGTCTGAGATTCTGCTTCATAAACTGTAATCTTTACAGTGACAGCATTTTCTAGGTTTCCTTTTTAACCTCTTTTCTTTTCCCCTTGTCTTGCAGTTACTCCTTGTGGACTTTCTTCAGCATCTCTCTATAATATTGGTAGAATATAGGGCTTATAAAATTGCCTCAGCTACTCTTCTGAGTGAATTAGAGGTGTGTGGGTTGTTGAAAAAAATCTTTTCTCTTCTGTTAAGATTCATTTCACTGTTATGATGAACTTGATTGGGAAAACTATCAAAAATTTTCAAAATTTAAGATGTCGTGGTTTGAGTTCCTTTGATGTAATGCTCCATGGAAACTGCCATTCTTCTTTCCTCAGAGAAATGGCCCAAATGCTCTGTGTCTTTCATTATCCATTTGGTCAACATCTTTGGAAAACACTATTGAGTACTTTTTTTTTTCTTCAAATAAATAACTGTTTTGAGATTATCTTTCCTTTCACAAGTGAAAGAAACATTTCAATTCTATAAGGTGCTGCTCCTTGCTATTAAATGGGAACAGATCCTTATTGTAGAGTTCATGAGGGTCCTTCCAGCAGCTAAGAAGTGACTCATCTGCTGGGTATCTAGGGAGACTGAGAAGCATGGTAAGCTTCCTGTTATAGTCCTAGGTTGGTCCTGAGGCAGCCTCTCTCCCACCATCATAAACCACCCTTGGTTTTAGAAACAGAATTAGGAAAGAGTGGAAAGAGGTATGTGGATTCAGTACTATCTTTGAGCCCCTATGAGGTCTCTATCTGTCTATATTTATCAGACTTTGCAAATCTTGGTTATGCATTGAACCCCAAAGCTCCCAACAAAGCCATTTCTCCCTTAAACCAACTTGATGTTCTACCCCTACCTGAAATGGAAGGCCACTGGCCCCCAATTTTTTTTTCTTTTTTATTCTTACGGCTGCACCTGCAGCATATGGAAGTTCCCAGGCTAGGGATTGAATCTGAGCTGCAGCTGCAGTCCTACGCCACAGCCACGGCAATGCCAGATCTGAGCTGCATCTGTGACCTATGTCACAGTTTAAGGCAACACCTTAACCCATTGAGAGAGGCCAGGGATCAAACCCACATCCTTACAGAGACAATGTCAGCTCCTTATCCTGCTGAGCCACAATGGGAACTCCTCTGAGATTTTATTTTTATAGTCTCTTCTTTTTTTTTTTTTGTCTTTTTTTGCCTTATTTGGGCCACAGCCACGGCATATGGAGGTTCCCAGGCTATGGGTCTAACAGGTGCTGTAGCCGCTGGCCTACACCACAGCCACAGCAACGTGGGATCCTTAACCCACTGAGCAAGGCCAGGGATCGAACCCTCAACCTCATGGTTCCTAGTCGGGTTCGTTAACCACTGAGCCACAACGGGAACTCCTATAGTCTCTTCTAAAGAGCTTCTCTGCCCTACCTCAACACCTGTCATCCTCAAAGCGCTTGATGCACAAGCTGTCTTGACCCAAGGTTGATCAGTCAACCATTCAAAGCTACCCCTTACTGACATTAGGATTCAAAAACTAGTCAGTGTTAATGCTTTTCCCAAATGATTCTAGTAAGAGCAGAAGGAGTTAGCTTTTGTCAATCTAGTATCTCTTGTTTGTGTCTTAGTCCTAGCTGTGCTTTTGGTTGCTATGCAAGTGTTCCTAATATCGATTTCGTCTTGACTTCCCCTCTGACACTAAGTCAAAGCCTTCTTCAATCTTTTACTGGACCTCTTCAAAAGCCTCTTAACTGGTCTCGCTGCCTCCAGTCTCTGTCTCCATTAGTTAGTTCTTTTTGATGTTATAAGACTCTTGCTCTTTGAAAGACCAGTCTCCTCAGGTTGGTTGTCTTTTTTAAACCTTTCAGTGGCTCCCCAGTACTTCAGGATCAAGTCCAATCTCCTCAACAAGGCATTCATAGTTCTTAACTGAATCACTACTACCTTTATCTCAAACTTCTTCTTGAATTTGTAAACTTAGATTCCTACAGGAAAGAGGTAGATAAATGAGTGAATTAGGCTGGGAGTAGAAGGACAATGAGAAAATGGAGAATTCATCCCCATGCAGGGGTTGCTCCTACACAGCTCTAATTCTGGCCATGCAGAAAAGCATGTCCAAAATTGACAGAACTTATTTTTCAAGAGTATTTAGGAATTGGGATCTTTATGTGCAATCTCAATATTTGAATGTTGAAAATATTCCATACTTTCCCTTTTTTTTTTTTGCCAAGCCCATGACATGTGGAAGTTCCTGGGCCAAGGACTGAACCCATACCACAGCAGTGACCCAAGCCACAGCAGGACAACGCTTGATCCTTAACCCACTGAGCCACCAGAAATTAACATATTTTCCTTTAAACAAACAAAATAACAATGTAGAAGCGAAATAAACATAGCAATCAGATGAGGCCCAGAGGCCATCAGCGTGTAATTTGTCCCCTGCTTCCACCTATTCTAATTCAAGGTTCTGCAAACTTTTTTCCTATAGCTTGTCAGATAATAAATACTTTAGGTTTACAAGCCACATGGACTCTGTGGCAACTTATCTATCGTGCAAAATCAGCCAAAACCACTATGTAAATGAATGAACATGGCTATGTTTCAGTAAAACTTTATTATAAAAAAGAGGTGGCTTAGGCCTATAGGCTGACTGTAGTTTGCTGACTCCTTCCTAATCAAGCTAAGATAACTGATGTTTTCTCTGTAGACTCCATATGATGATAAAGTCCGTTCCTTTGCCTGAAATACCTTTTTTCATCTGACTGGATGATTCCCAGGTACCCATCAATATTCAACTCAAAAACCCCTTGTGAAAACCATGCCTGATTCTGTTGAAAGCCCAGCTGTCTTAGGTGTCCCATCTTACCTTGAACATTCTTTCTACCACATTAGACTTGCTTTGTTGTTTCATTTCTCTGTATCTCTGACTAGACCATTACTATCTCTCAAACAGGCATTTATCTAATATCTAGTTTATTTATCAAAAATATATAATATATAAGTAAAAGTTAGACATCTGATATAACAATGCCAGGCAACGAGATTTCTATTTCTTTATCCATATTTAGGAGAGACTTCTTAGTAGGTGTCACTGAGTGTCCTTGGGAGAAGAAGCCTGGAGGAGTTGTCAACCTCCTGGGCTATCGGTTAGGAAAACAGGTCTGTGCTTAGCTCTGCCAGTGACCAGCACTTGTCTGAGTCAATCTGATACCTTCGGAACCTCAGTTATTTATATCTGTAAAGTCAGCCCAACATAATGATCCATAAATGTCCCTTCCATCCCTAACATTCTTTGGGAACTATTTTCAACATTTTAAAGCAGAATAGAGTTAATATAGTTTAACCTTATTTAATGCCATAATCCAGCAATAAACTCAGAGATTATTAGGGGACATACAGAACTGTTTACCTCTTCATTCAGTGTCCCCATTTCTTTTTTTGTAAAATAATTTTCTTTTCTCCTCCTAAAATTTCAGTTCTAAGTTTTTGTACTTCTGGAAGTCTCAACCCTTTCCAATTTGCCATTTCTAATACATTTTACATTATACAACTGGGTAATCAACTTATTTAAAATTCTTGGAATTATGTGGGTAGTAAGGACAAACAAAAGCAGAATACTGTACTAGAAAGAACACAAATATCAGTCAGATGAAGATTCAGTTCTTTGGCCATTCACAGTGAGCAGCTTTGGGAAAAGTACCTAATCTCTGCGCACACGTATTCTTCATCTATAGAATGGGGATAACTTTACGTGTCTCATGCAGTTGTGGTAATAGCAATGATGATCAATTAGAGAATTAGTGTATAATAAAACTCAACAAATGATGCCTACTACATTTATTTTACTATTACTATTGACTTTGAGTTGTCTCCTGTGATAATTCTAATAAGTGGACTTAAGCTTTTGTAACTTTTTTTTTCTTCAAATATCTGGGCTCACAGCTGCATTTTGAAAAACTGTAATATAGTCAGATAGGACCGAGAGAACACAAGGTACCACACCTGACACATAAAAATATCCCATAAATATGGAATCTGTATTGATAGTTCACTACCCATCATGGGAATGGAAAATTTCCAAAGTCCTAACTATGGTTTATATCTTTCTTATACTAATAAAGAGACCAAAAAAAAACCTTAAATTGTCCTGGATCCCTATTGAATGCCATGTGAGCAAAGACATGATCCAATTATAGCACATTCAGAGAGCAATTTCTCCTCGTTTTATTAGGCAATCAGTAAGATGTACTCTATTGTCTGCTGGAGGACTATGAATTAAAGTGCCTGGAATCAGAAGAGAGCTCTGCACAGTCTATTTTCTCCCAAGCTAGAGGTATCTCTGAATATGCTCTGTGGCTTATTAGAAAGGAAGGTTAGAAATGATTGAGAGCCAGCACTCTCAAAGAACTAAATATACAGCTTACCAAATGATGGGTAGCAAGGGTGAGAGTGGGAAAAAGGGATCAGAAATTGATACCATAGATGAGTAAAAGGACTAATTTAGAGAGATAACCCAAAGCAGGAACATGAAATTGAGCCTAAGAGACACTAGCCTCATCTCTCAGAGATGGTGTACTCATTACATGGCTTGTTGAAAACTCCTCCAGAGGAAACACAGGAATAACCTAGACTTATTCAAGCTATCGGTTGCTCCTCTGGAGCAGATGGGCAATGGAAAACACAAGCAGAGGTAAAACTCAGAACCTATAGGAAGGGAATTATAAAATTTGAAGAAGGGAGAGATATACTACTGCATAGGAAAATTCATTATTAATAACGCTAATTCTGGACTTCTCATTGCGGCTCAGTGGGCTAAGAAACCAACATAATGCCCATGAGGGTGCCAGTTTGATCTCTGGCCTTGCTCAGTGGGTTATGGAGCGCACGTGACTGCAGGTTCTCAGGTGTGACTCAGATCCGGTATTGCAGTGGCTACAGTATAATCTAGCAGCTGAGGCTCCCATTCAACCCCTAGCCTGGGAAATTCCATATGCCACAGACAGAACTGTTTAAAAAAAAAAAAAAAAAGCATATTAGATAATATTCTAAGACATTTTTTTTTTCTTTCTCTTTTTAGGGCTGCACCAGTGGCATATGGAGGTGCCTGGGCTAGGGGTCGAACCAGAGCTGGAGCCACCAGCCTGTGCCACAACCAGAACCACCTGAGATCTGAGCCTATATGAGCCATGTCTGTGACCTACACCACAGTTCATGCCAACGCCAGATTCTTAACCTACTGAGCAATGCCAGGGATCGAACCCACGTCCTCATGGTTACTAGTTGGGTTCATTAACTGCTGAACCATGACAGGAACTCCAATATCCTAAGACATATTGTGAAGACTTTGGTTGCCAAGCCTTCAAATATACTAAAATTATAGAAAGTTTCACAAATTCTTTATGATTCTGTACTTTATTTTTAATCTAAGTTAAGTGCCAGAAAATTAATCATTTGGTATTGATATTTGGAATTCCTTTTACAAATTTTTCAATTCTAACACTTTTTTGAAAAGAAAGGGAAAAAAGAAAAAATGTGGGCATACCTTGTGGCCCCACTCCTTTGTGCCTTTAGACATTAATCACATGATTCTAACCACAACACAGCATACAGAAGGAAATGTAATTGATCACAGTAAAAGCAGCTTGCCATAAGAAAATGTTTTGTATCTTTTCAATACGTCCTGGAGTCAAGGAATCAAACTGAGAAGAGAATACAAGCAGTATATTATTGGGACACTACTGCAATCAGTACAGCTGTTTCCAAATTGTGTGTCATATGTCAGCCCCCGCTGTGTCATTTTTTCCTTGTTTTCTACATTACGGGAAAAAAAATCCATATTGGTCTGATTTAGCTTTCTTAAAGTGCTTCAGGTTTCCAAGGCAGTTTTTTAACTAAGTTGCTATTGAGGTAATTCCTTTGTTTACATGTAATATTCAAATTGAAATCACAGTGGTCCCTCTAAGTGGCAGGCTGAAACATTTCAGTGAGCAGTGTCACAGAGTTTGCCCTCAGGGAAATATAACTTGGGCAAATTAGCTGGGAATTCCCCTGTATGTCATTTAAAATCTGCTAAGACTAGCTGCAGGTATCTTGGTCTGTTTTTCTGTTAAAAAAAAAAAAGGGATACAGTGAAATGGAGATTTGATAAATACACAGTACTACTGGAGAACCTTGAAATCAAAGAAGCAATTATTTACCTCTGTTTTCAATTTGACTTCCATATTGGCAATCTGGCATCCTAACCCCCGTTTCCTCCTGCAAACCTGTTAGACCACAGGGGCACCGCCCTGAGGGTCAGTGTGATTGGAAGCCAGGCCAGATCCTTCCTTATTTATATGTAAGATTGCCGCATGAGTGAGAGACTGTCGGAAAGCAGTAGGATTGCATAGCATTTGATTCTACCTTGCAGATAATACTCCATTTAAATAGGCTGAGCTCATGCTAATTCACATGGGTTCAAAATTTGAGACTTGGAAACAGGCTGAAAATGCAAAGTATAACTGCTGTGCTGCTATGCATACTGATACTAGCTCTCTTCAAGCTTGAGCTTCCAGTGCATGGAGACAGGGCCAGTGCAACAACTCTGCAGCGATGCCCCCCATGTGGGGCAGCCTGGGATGCTGTCTTGGGCGAAGTCCAGCCCTCGCTGCCTGTCTTTTAGACGCTTCTACCACTGATGATTGACCCAAAACTTTAACCTAAAAGTACCCCTTTCTTTAATCTTCAGCTGCTTCTTATGGACCTCTATAATATTGTTGTCCTTAACCTCTTGATTTTTCTATTCATGATCCACTTTAAATCAACCCACTCTGTATTTCTCACTCATACTTCTAGGCCCCAGAACACTTCCTAGTTAGGCATCTTGAAGAACAGGGTCCACTTTAAAAGAACTTTGGAGACCAACTGGCTGCAAACAAATTGATCTATCAGTATAATTTTTCCCCACAAATGAATATTCCATTCTGTTTTTTTTTCATGTATTAGCGTGATTTTTTAAGTACCCAGTTCAGTTTTATAATCCTTTGTTCTCCTCTGATCATCTCTCTTTTTTTTTTTTTCTGTTGCCTCCACCTCTCCACACCCCTATCTCCCAGAATACAAGGGGAACTAAATGTTAAAAAAAAGTATCATGTTAAAAAAACCTAAATACTCAGTAGTTGGAGGTTATGCCTGCTGTAATTGTTTGAAAAAGTTTTTAAGGGATTGAGGATAAAAAAATGAATGTTCCCTTCACTGTATCACAATTTTATAACTTTTTTTATAAAAGGCATCAAGTAGTATATAAGGAAAATACAGAATAGGCCTAACAGCTGAGTAGACACATTTGACTAAGAATTAACTCAAATTTTATAAATAAAGAAAAATATCTAAAAGACCCAAGTCTAAAAAAATTCAGTATTTTCCTTTTCTGTGTTTGGATTTATTTTCACCTATAAAAATAACTTATGCACTTTAGAAGAAAATCACAAATTGTAGACAAGCAAAAAGAAATACATCAGAATCCCCACCATTGATCCAACCTACTTAGAAACAGCCACCATTTTATATATACTATTTCTTTGCTCATACGTATAGCTAACATGTGCATATATATACCTAATAAGGAAATTATAGCCTACCTCATGTTTGAGAACATTTAACCAATCACCTGTTGTTGGATATTATTTTTATTTGTGTGTGTATTGGTAATTTTTTACCATTACAAACAGGTACAGTAATAATTATAAAAACAGATAATTGAAAACTTAAGAAAAAGGAAAGAAAAAATATTCTGGAAATTGACAAAAATATTTAAAAATAAAACTTTATAAAATAAACTAAATAAGCACCCAAGTGACCTGTTTATGAAAAAAAATGTTAAACAATTATTTTCAGCAAGTCATTCTTTTGACTAAATTAACGAATTTCATATAAGCAAATTATTTTCTACCACCAAGTCTCTTTATTGGGTTCCATTAAAGTTTTTCCTGCAAGTGTCTGTCTCTCATGAGGACTCAGAGAGTAGTTCTTTCTGAGCCCCAGGTATTCTACCATTTAACATATTTCAAATCTACTTCTTTTTCCTTAAATCTCGATTCTTTTATCCTCCTGAGTTTCTCCTAAAGACACATGGTTTTAGGACTACCGAAGTCACTGATTATAAGTTAACTTTTACACAATCGACCAGACTTTAGCATATAATTCTTACTAATTTTAGCTTCTTTATCTTTTTCATTTGTTTCAGATAAACTGTCCTTGTTAGAGTGAATGTCTTCACTTGGATTCTCACTCTTTTTTGTCCATTTTTAGACTTCCTTCCTTCCACTCTCTATCTCTCTCTCTTTCTTTTATTGGCTTTTTAGGGTCTCACGTATGGCATATGGAAGTTGAATCGGAGCTACAGCTGCAGGCCTATGCCACAGCCACAGCAACACCAGATCTGAGCTGCATCTATGACCTACACCACAGCTCATGGCAGCAATGCTGGATCCTTAACCCAATGAGAGAGGCCAGGGATTGAACCCACATCCTCATGGATACCAATTGGGTTTGTAATCCTCTGAGCCAGATCTTTATTTAGAGGTGTCTCCAAATCTAAATATCTGTGAACGAGTCATCTTCTCCAAATAGATCCTCTAATGGGAGGTAAAAGTAGGTTACCAACATTCTGATAGTACAGTATGGCAAAGGAGCTGGTGGTTCTCATAGTTCACTTTTGACCGTGAATAAAAGTATGGAATTTTATTTAACCCACACCTATTCAGTTCTGTATTCTACTCTTCCTCCCCTGTACCTGTTGTCTCCAGTCCAGTACCCCCCCCCCGTTCAGTTTCTTAAGAATGTAAATCTGGAGGTGGCATGCATGATGATAGCTGACTGCTCAGAGAAACAGCTTGAATATTTTAAACTCAACAAAATGGTATTAAAGTTTATCTGAAAAAATAAACACTCAAAGAAAATTCTGAAAGTCCTGAGTTGCACTGGGGGTACGAGCTCTACCAAGATACTAAAATGTATTATGAAGCTCTAGCTCAAAGTTTGGTGCTGTTAAGGAAAAGGCCGGCAGCCTTATGGAAGACTAGAGTCAGAAAAAATCCAAACAAACACATATGGGAATTTTGGATACAGTAAAAGTGGCTTTTCATATCTGCAGAGAAAAGATGAATTACAACAGAATATTTACTGAAACATTGTTTGTAAAAATAAAAAAACTAAAAACAACCTAAATGTCGACCAATATGGAATGGGTTGAATAAATGTGATAACTTTATATAATATTTGCAACTGTTCTAAGGAATGAATAATTATATGTGAGCTGATTTGGAAGGTATTCAATGTATCACTTAAGTTAAAAAGTAATTTACTGAGTAATATGGATGGCATTATCTCATATTGTTCTAAAAAAAGAGTATGTATTTGCTAATCCATGTGTAAAAGATCTAAGAACAGAAGAAATATTAATAGCACTTTTGGGAGTGGGAATTGGAGCCTGGAGAGGGAGGAAAAGAGTCTTTCAGTTTTCACTTTATACCCTCTGCACTCTGATTTTTTTTCCATTTTTCTTCCCATGAGAATACATATCTTGTATAGCTAAAATTTTGTTAAAAATTAATAACTACAGCATTGCTTGCTTGCTGTCCAAATACTAGATTGTGAAACAGTTTTTAAATGTAATTGAAAAAATATTGATTCTAGGCTGACTTGCCCTATAGCAAATTGGCCCACAAGCTGGGATTTCTTTAGGCTTGTCATCATCCCATATTTTTGCCTACACCAACTCCAGTTGCCAATCACCATACTTGCTTCTTGGAACACTCTCTCTACAATTTTTATGTAATTATTCTGTTGCAGCATAAAAGTTTCCCAGTTATCTGTTCTCTTAGGTCATCTTCTGGCTATAGTTGCAGCTGATCTGTATATGAAATTGTCTGACTGACTTTTCACTCTTACTTTAATTCATTGGAGTAGGGAAATAGGTCAGATGAGGGTTATAGAATACCACACACAATAAAGTAGACCATGTTCCAGCATAGATAACTAGAGAACTTGCATGATTTTACATTTCTTTTGTTTTAAAGAAAATGTTTCAAAGGATTCAACTATATAAAAGTATATAGAAAAATGTACCCATTAGTCAGATTTTTTTCAAAAGATTGATATCACTTTAGAAATCTTTTTGAAGGAATGAAGATACAGCTATTATCGTAGTTCTGTTCCTTCCTATTCTCTTCCTTCCCTCAGGTCCCTTCTTACATAAATGGTATTATACTGTACTCATTTATTTCAATTAGATTGCATTCACCTGCAAGTAACAGAAAAATACTCTATATGGTATTAAATAATTGAGTGTTTTATTTGTCTCATAGAACAAGAAGTCTAGGGAGCCATGATCCTGTGGTGATCCGATGGTTCAGTGATATCATCAGAGATGATAATGATGTTATCTGTCATCCTGCACCACTGTTCCAGTGGATAACTCTTCACCTGCTGGTTACAAGTTGGCTGCAAAACCTCAGGAGTTCACATTCCAGGGAGGACAAAGAGGGAAGGCAACAGCCATTTTGTCATTTTATTTGGGAAGGAAAGTACACCCAGAGAATTTCACTACATCTCATTTGTTAGAACTGATATACCCTTAGCTGCAAGAAAGGGCAAGATTCTGAATATTTTAGCTTTTCAGCTTCCTTAGTAGAGAAGGTCACTGGGGGAAAGAAGGGGGCTACTAACTTTTAAGTAGCTAGTCATGATGTCTGCTATGTTATTCCTTTAAAACTTGCTTTTTTTTTTTGGCTTTTTAGGGCCACATTCACAGCATATGAAAGTTCCCAGGCTAGGGGTCAAATTGAAGCTCCAGCTGCCAGCCACAGCCACAGCAACATAGGATCTGAGCCACGTCTGAGACCTATACCACAGCATCAAGTTCGTTAATTGCTGAGCTATGAAGGGAACTCCTAAAACTTGCTTTTCCATTTGCCAGCATTTTCTTTTTTTTTAATTTATCCTATCAGTAATTCTAGATATAATCCATTCATGTTAACTGCTGAGTAACAGCTCATTATATAAAAATATAACAATTTGCATATTTTTCTATTTATGGAACTTTTAAGTTGTTGCCGTATTTTTACTATTACAAAAATGAAATCCTTGTGTGTATATATACATATTTTATATGCATGTGAAAATTTTATATATAATACTTGTAGATTACATAATATGTAATATATAATACATATTTTACATACTACATTATATATAGCATACTATATATTATGGCATATAAAATATATATCTAAACAATGAAATAGGATGACAGAACATGTCATTCTCATCCCTTGATTCACCTGTAGATCATGTCATTCCCTGATAGATCCTGTAATTTCATCCTGATGGCACACACACACACACATGCATGCACACATATGCCTTACTTTGTGCTTTCAGTGTTGCTTTTCTGTGCGCCTTGTTTTCTCCTTTCCTGCTTTCATTTGATTATTGAGTGCTCTATGCCTCTCTTATATTGTCATTGTTCTACTTTCGTGGAGTATTTCATTCAGTTCCTTTTGTTACCTTAGTTATTACCCTTAAATTTTAAATATGTAATTTATATAATATGCATAATTAACAAACTCTGAAGTAAATAAATATTTCTAGCATCATCCTGGATAATCCTAAGAAATTAAAATGCGTTAACTCTTCTTACTCCTCTCATTATTCATGTTATTAGTTGTCTATATTTTAATTCCATCTCATTTTTAACCATTCAATAATAATTATTGTTATAATTAATGCTTATTTTGGTTTATCTTCGTATTTAATTGCTCTTTGAATTAACATTGCTTCATGAACCTGCTCTTTCTTCTGTGTCCATTTTTCTTCTTTTTGAAGCTTTTCCTATAAAGATTACTAAAGACATGAGATTAGCGAATTACCTCAGTAATAGTAATTTAGCAATAAATTATTAGTCTTTGGCTTAAATTTTTCTTTATTTTGTCCTTACTCTGAAATATAGTTTATCTAGCCACAGAATTCAAAGTTGACAAACATTTTCCTGCAGAACTTTGGACACATTAGAAAACTGTGTATTGGACTTTGTTGCTATTGATAAAAAATACGCTCTATAATTATCATTTTTAAAGCCCATCTGTCTTTTCTCTCTGGTTATTTTTGGGTTTGTCTTTATATATTGTAGTTGTATAGTTTCACTTCAGTGATCTAAGTGTTTATTAATTTTACTTTATTCCACTTAGAGCTTGATATGATTATTCAATTCTATAAAAATTCTCCTAGAATATTGTCTCTCCCTCATCTCTTTTCTTTCTTCTGAAACTGCTAGTAGATATGTGTTCGATCTTTTCAATTTGTTCTGCATTTGTCTTATTCTTTTATAATTTTTCTTTCTTTATATTTCTTGAGTGATTTCCTTAGATCTTGTCCTCTAATTCTCTTTTGAACTGTGGCAACTGAGTTTTTAATTTTATTACCTATGATTTACTTTCTAGGTTTTGGTTTGTTTTTTTTTTTCAAATTTGCTATGTCCTTTCATTATGTTTTATATTTATTTTTAAGGTATCATTAATCATTTAAAATGTTTTGGAGGGTTTTTCATAATGTGCTGCTATTTCTATTTCTTATGGTTCTAATTCTCCCTTTAATTTTTTTTTTAATTCTCTTCCTCTTCCTCAGAGTGGTTTCTCATTTTACATGTTGTGTATATTATAAAACTTTTTATTAAAGTTAGAATGAAAAGAGAATGGTGTTGGTTTAACTGTTCTTCAGATCAGTTAAAGAAAGCACACAAACTTGTCTTTTGTGAGGGTTTTGTTTTGTTTTGTTTTGCTTTTTTAATAGCATCTAGCAGAGCTTATTATTCTTGCTTTCAGTTTCCCTTTGTTTCTTGCTCCTGGGGATTTCCAATTATTTATTTTGCATTCAGCTTTGGGTTCAAAAAGTTGTTATAATTTGCATGTAGATTTATATACACTAATATAGTAGGAAACTCTGTATCAGTTTTGTTCTACTGTTGCAAGAACTACCTATTAATGACTTTCTAAGGACAATTGCAAGAACTACCTATTAGTGACTTTCTAAGGACAATGAACTTCCCTAACACTGCTCTCTACTCCTGTCAGCACTTAGTGATGTCAAAATCATTGAAAACAAATAGAAATCTTTGTTCCTGTACAATTTTCTTTAATATGTGCCATAGACTGTATCTGCTAATATGACTATCTAAAGCTGAAGTTTTTATCCACTGGTCAGATCCCATCTGCAGATACTTTGTTTAATTCGCACAGTGTTTAAATTTTTGTATTCATTTATAACCTTTAAAAACCGGCCAATTTTACATAATAGTTAAGATTTTTCAGTATCTCTTACAAACAAACAAACAAACAAACAAACAAACAAACAAAAAACAGAAAAAATGCAATTCCTCCTGCATGCCGGTGCTTATTCTGAAAGGTAGCGTTCTCATCCTTCACCCTTATTTCCACAGACAACTTATTCCTCTACATTATAGCCCTGGCCTTACAGGTACCTGGGTTTGTAACTTTGGTCTAGGAAAATAAAAAACTTGGTAAAGTGCTATCAAATAAATCTCCATTCAGATCCTAATAAGTGTGTGAAGGGCTGATTAATCTGGTTAGTTGCTGCAGCCTTCAGCGTGCAGGCACTTCTTTAACTCACTAAGTTCAGAACAATGATCTGTTCTTTTGATATACTCCAAGGGAAGCATATTTATTTGGGGGAGTAATTCAGGGTCCTGTAAAGAAAACATGTATACTACCTGCAGTAAATATGAACACAGTGGGTTCCAGTGTGGTTTAGACCAGCAGAAAAGCAGAACGAGGCTTTGATTTTTGGTTCGTACTGGTGCATTTGTATCTTTGTGAGGTTTCATGGTTTCTTTGAAAGCAGAGCCTCCAGAATGTTAACTCTTGTTTCAACCAGTGGGTCCCTTTTTGGCAACTTGACAGAATCTGTTGGTAGTTAATAAGAACTGGACATGTTTCCAGTCTAACTTATTCTTTCTTTCTAGTTTTGTAAGAATTCAAGCAGTATCCCAGACGAGTGGAAGTGCTGTAAACCGTTATGAAATAGCTTTATTATTCCCTGGTAGGTTAGCTATTTATTAATTTGGCCAGTACTCATATAGAAAAATAGCCTTTATTATGTTGTGATCTCTTCCATATAAACGGTGTTCCTGGATACTCAGAAACACATTAATTGTTTTGATTTGTACCCCATACACTCCAGCTCCACCTCACCCCCACTTAAGCCACACTAAACTTCTCACCATATCCTAGGTGACTGTTGTTTACCCTGAAACCTAAAGCCACCCTCTCCGTCTTTGTCAGGCCCAGTCATGGTTTTGTCTCTAGTCAGAAGTCATTTTTCTCTTGCTAATACCATCATCCTGCTTTATTCACTCTGGGAAGGCCGTGGCTGACACCTGGTTATGGTTGGTTCTCCTTTTGGCTGTTTTAAGTACTAGGTTCTGAGCTTCTTAAAATCAAGCCCTACTTCTTATCTTGTTCATCTTTGTATTTCTAGAGCCTGGTACCTTCCTTGGCACCTAACAGGTAGTCATCAAACTCACAATATCTTGAATTAAACTTAATTACTTCCATGCAGGACTTGAGTTAGATTACAGGGCTACTGAATATTTATTTTAAAAAGAATAAATAAAAGTAAAAGATGATAAGATGTCTCTTAAAAGAAACAAGAAAATGAGTGTCTGGTACCAATTAGATACCTAATTTAGCACTAAATTTTGTTCAGAGCCTCCTGGTAACAAATTGAAAGGGGCCAGTTGAAGAAAACGCACAAATCATCTGCCAGTGTTGTTATTCAACTACATGAGAAATAGGGCACAGGGTAACATAATGGACAATGTTCCTGACTATAGTTTTATGAAAGACATAAAATTATTCTTCAAATTGGCCTTCTAAAATCTGCCCTCTACAAAAGTGAAATAATAAAGCAATAATCCCAACTGAATAAAGCCACTACTATAATAGTTCTTTAAAGTTGTTTCCTGATGATCTGATGTGAAACTAAGTTAGAGCTTAAGTAACTGTTACTTATCCATTGCCAGGTAACAAATTACCCCACAGCTTTGAGGCTTAATATGGCAAACATTCATCTCATGGTTCCTGAGGGTCTGTTGAGTCTGGATGCTCTGGTTCAAGGTCTCTAGTGACTTTGTAGTGAAGCTATTGGCCACAGCTACGGTTTCTGAAGAATTGACTGGGACTGAAAGATCCACTTCCAGGCTCACTCTCAAAGCTATCAACAGAACCTTTAACTTCCATGCCTCATATACTCCTCTGCAGGGCTGGCCATGACTTGGCTTCCCCCACAGAGAACGATCCAAGAGAAAGATTATGATGTAGCATTTGTGAGAGAATGAGGGATCAGCCAACATGGAAGCCGTGGTGTCTGTTTACATCTGATCTCGGAAGCAACATACTATCACTTCTGTTGGTCACACAGACCAGTCTTGGTACAGTGTGAGAGGGGACTAGGCAAAGCTGGGGATACCAATGTCGAAGATCATTGGAGGCCATCTCAAAAGATGGCTGTCACAGCAACCTGAAGAATGTTTAGTTCTCATATACTTCCTTTTTTTTAAATTTATGCACATATATGCGTACCTTGAGAGTATTTTTTTAAGTTTTATTGAAGTATAGTTGAATTACAAGGTTGTGATAATTTCTGCTGTGCAACAAAGTGATTCAGTCATACATATACACATATCCATTCTCTTTCAGATTCTTTTCCCACATAGATTATCACACAATATTGGGTAGAGTTCTCTGTGCTATACAGCAGGTCACCATTCTCATACATACTTTAGATGGTCCTTCTTGAATTTCAGATGTGAGCACTTTTAAGTATTGCATGAAGTCCATTCAAAGCTGATGTCTATGGTTGCAAGTCAATACTTATGTTGTTGATCAGTGAGATGTATATACTTCCAGTCTCAGGAGACAAATATACCTGGGACAGTGTGAAAATGTGCGTATTTCTTTCCCATCTTTGCAGTGATAAAGCCAACAGTTTCCTAGAAAGAAATCTGATTGTGTCCAAGTACTTAAAGAGCTACACATAGATTTCTGAACATAAAATATGGAAGAAAAACTCTTGGCTTTAAAACCTTTAAGCTCACGTGTGGTAATAGGCACTCTCAGCCACAAGTCTTAGAAATGCCATTTCAGATGACTGATTTTAAGTAGGACTGTATCTTAAATGGTCCTCAGGGACAGAGCTAAAGAAGGGAACTGTCTTATATTAAAAGACTCCTTTGGAGAAAGCCAGGTACTGTTATCATCTCTATTGGAGAGAGGGATTAAGTAACTTACTCGGTGCTATAGAACTAAGCATCAGATATATTCAGCTAGGAGAAAATAGATTAGGCTCTCTCATTTTCAGCCACGTGCAGCATTGTCCCACTCATGCCTGTATTTCCTTTAGCCTTTTAAAAGGAATTATTAAACCATTAAAAATGGATGAAATATCAGTTTAAAAAAGCACAAAGGCTGGTATTAAACAAAGTTAAATTAATGTACTAAAGTATTACGAATTTCTAGGGGGTAAAAAAAAATTGCTTTCAGTCCTTATATAGGCAGCTAGTAAATGTCTGGAGCAACTGATCTGAAACAGCTGGCTTTCCTTACCTGGAAGAACTTCTGAAGGAGCAGACTTCAGCTAAGATCTCACCATTGAGACCTTGAGAGTAACTGACCTAGAGTCATTGGGTCTGAGCCAGAGCCTCCAGCCTGGGTCAGAGCGTGCACAGGAAGGAGGCCCACAGCTGCAGGGCTGGCTACGTGCTTTTTGTCCTATAATGAGCAAGCCAGTGATTTGTCTAAAACAAACTGGTCCAACAGGCCTCTCTCTCCCCTGACACTTGGCTGTTTTGAAACATTATATAATATAACAGCAAAGTTAATTTTTGTATGATAGTGTTAAGGACAAATAAACTGATCTGAGTACTAAGTTTTTAAAAATTGGAGAAAGGCATTGACTAAAAATTTGAAACAAATAGGAAAGAGGACATTGGAAGACTGTCATATACAGACTGGAAATACAATAGAGTAGAATTTCTCCAGAAATTTTCCCCAACAGGGCCCCAAGTCTTACCCAGGGGAGTGGGAGGGGTGGTGGTGGGGGTTCTGCCAGGCTCTGGAGGGGACATGAGTGTTGGAGCAGTGGGGGTGGGGCGGGAATGAGAACATCTTGGGTAAGGAGGATGTTTCTTCCAGAATAGTCTACGGAGGGAGCAGTGCCCTTGTGCAAACACATGGATACATTCCATCGAGTTTAGGTACTTTTCCAAGACATGTAAAACTGGATCTGCCTTCTGGGTGATTTTATATGAGAGCTACATAATGGGCTCCATAAATCGCCCCAGAAGGTGTACTTTACAGGCCTCTGGATTGAAAACCTAAGAATTAGACCACCTGGTCTGTTAGCTGGAGTTCTGCTCAAACCATGGCATTGCCCCCAGATTTCAGCAGAATACTTGGATGAATGGAAAGCTCATGAATGGAAATAATGAGAAGCCTAGTCTAGCTACATATCTTCCACCAGACATTTATTTTAGAGGATTCCTTTAGTGATAATTACACATCACCATTCCCAAAGTCTCCCCACATCTGTTGTACAGTGTGATTCTTATGATAACCCTAAGAGATAAAGAAATTATCATTCCCTTTTGCTAGATCAGCCAACAGAGGCAAAGAAAAGTAGTGGGAACTCCCCAGGGTTATATATGTAGCCGTCATGTTAGGTGTGCCATCCATTGCCTCTAATCCCATTGAAGCCTTAGAGCAGTCCTATGAGTTACTGTGCTTGGAAAAGTTGAGTGACTTGGCCAGTAATTGCTGCCTCCAAGATGGCAAAACTTAACTCTCAAACCCTTCTATCTCTCTCCGTAGTGAAATTTGAAAGCAGTGGTTAAACTGCAGTGCTATAAATTAGCAGTAGGGAGTGGGAGGGTTAAAAACATGAATTTGGAGAATTGTTTATACTGGATTTGGAAACTACATAGGTACACAAAATTTTAAATCAATTTATGGAGATGGTATGATACAGTAAAAGAGTAGAGGTTTTGAAGAACGATGTCCTGAATTTAAACCCTGGTTCCCCAATTCACTATTTGAATGGATTCAGCCAAGTCACTTAACTTTGCTGAGTTTCAATCCTCAAATCTACAAAATGAAGCTTACCACAAAATATATTTCACTGGAATATAATGAAACTCAGTTAAGATATTTTCTATGAAGTCACTTTATAATTCTTTATGATTTTTATTTTTTCAATTTACAGTGTTCTGATGTCTACTGTACAGTAGAGTGACCTAGTCACACATACATATATGTGTTCTTTTTTTCACATTATCCTCCATCATGTTCCATCATAAGTGACTAGATATAGTTCCCTGTGTTATAGAGCAGGATCTCATTGCTTTTATCCACTCCAAATGCAGTGGGTATATTAACCCCAGACTCCCAGTCCTCCCCCTTGGCAACCACAAGTCTTTTCTCCAAGTACATGAATTTCCCTTCTGTGGAAAGGTTCATTTGTGCCGTATATTAGTTTCCAGATGTAAGTGATATCATATGGCATTTTTCTTTCTGACTTATTTCGCTTAGTATGAGATTCTCTAGTTCCATCCATGTTGCTGTGAATGCCATTATTTTGTTCTTTTTATAGCTGAGTAGTATTCCACTGTGTATGTATACCACATCTCCTTAATCCATTCATTTGTTGATGGACATTTAGGTTCTTTCCATGTCTTGCCAATTGTGAACAGTGCTGCAATGAACATACTGGTGCATGTATCTTTTTCAAGGAAAGTTTTGTCCAGATATATGTCCAAGAGTGGGATTGCTGAGTTACATGATAGTTTTATATTTAGTTTTCTGAGGTACCTCCATGTCATTTTCCATAGTGGTTGTACCAATTTAGTTCTATTTTTAGTTTTCTTAGGTACCTCCATACTATTTTCCACAATGGTTATACCAATTTACAACAATGTAGGAGGGTTCCCTTTCCTCCACACTCTCTCCAGCTGCTATTTGTTGACTTGTTAATGATGGCCATTCTGACCAGTGTGAGGTGGTACCTCATAGTAGTTTTGATTTGCATTTATCTAATAATCGGTGATGTTGAGCATTTTTTCATGTGCTTGTTGGCCATCTGCATATCTTCTTTGGAGAAATATCTATTCAAGTCTTTTGCCCATTTTTCAATTGCGTTGTTGGCTTTTTTGCTATCTAGTTGTATAAGTTGTTTGTATATTTTAGAGATTAAGTCCTTGTCAGTTGTGTGGTTTGAAATTATTTTCTCCCATTCTAAATTCTGAATTATTTCAAATCTTTGTGTGGAGAGGGTCACAGATCATTCCCCATCCCAAAAGGTTTAGTATTGGTTTACTATTTATTGTCTATCTCCTTGCCTCCCCCTCCTATACTGCCTACATATCCCCCCACACCTTTGATCATGCCAAGCAGTTAGTAAGTACTCTGCAAATATCTACTGAATGAATAAGCATGAATATCAATAGAAATGGTCATACTGGAGTTTCATTAAAGAGAAAAATTTTGAAGAATAACTCCTCTATTGTCATTATTGAGACTGTTTCCTCTTTCAGCCTCCTGTGCCTAAGGGAAATGAAACTGTGCTCAAACAAATACACTTGCAGCATTTCCGCTTACATCCCCAATCACCACTTTCCTATTTATTTCCTGTGTGAAATAAATCACACAGAGCTTCCTCCCCATATTGGTTTCTGATCTTTATCAAGCCCTGCCAAGAGCTGGAGGGACAGCCCAGTGGGTTTCTTCTCTCAGCCTTGGGCATTGTGAAAAAGAGGATTTGAAGTAGTTGAAAGCATCTGTGGGGAAAAAAAAAAATTCATGCTTCTGTCTATTTAACCATCTGTATCACCCATATTTCATTACCTTAGCTCCTCTCAATAACTCTGAAATAATTTCCCGATTTTAACTTAGCCATGGTTGGTGACCAGCATGGGCATTGTCATACTGATCAGTTTTTCTGATTCACTGGAAGCTGAGTTTGAAACAGAGATCTCAGATCCATTGAAGAATAAGAATGTCACTAATCTGTACATCATTAATATTTAAAAAGCTAATAATGTTTGTTAGCTTTAAGGATTGAATTACCAATGTTAATATTTAAACCTGATAAATTAATGAGTTCTACCTGTGTTTATTTTTTGCACACTTAAAGAATTCTAAACTGTCTGGAGGAAAGTACTCTGGTTTTGCTGCCTTTAAGGGCAGCAGACTATTTGCGGGCAACACTGGGATAATAGGTAAGAGAGGCCTAGAAAACAATAGTTGGGATAGTTATTGAGTAGCTACTTGACCCTGAACAAGTAATTCATTCTGCAGATATCCTTTCATTTCTGAGTTTTTAAAAAAATGTAAAGAGCCACTGATTTCCCACTTGGGACATAATGAGAAAACAGATGAAATACCTTGGGACACTTTGATTTCTTACAGGTCTTAAGGGACCCATAGAGTTTGTCTTATTTCCATTTTATTATATATTTTATTATGAGTGACATTGAACACTTCAGGGCACTGTGAAGGAATCTGGATTCCTTATTCTTCACAGCCTTATCTGTGATCAGCCTAGTGTCGTTTGCATTGCAGTAGCACAGAGGAGAGAGGTAATATTTTGCTGGGTCCCAGAGGGTGTCAGTGGCAAGTTAGGACCAAATGCAGGCAATTATTTAGCTCATAAAGCCCCACAGCTTCCTGTGGATTATTTGTGGGTCGCGTCTCAGCCTTATGTTTAATCACAACAACCACCACAAAGATTGCTGATTACTCAGATGTTAAGCATAGCTGAATTTCTTTGCAAACAAAGGCCCTCCTCACAGAATAAAAGAACCACTTATGCTTTCCAATAAAGTCCTTTTATTATTAAATTCTTGGGCATTTGGTGATTTATACCATTTATAATTCAATGCTCTTAGTAATAACAAAATAGCTGTAACCAATTGTCTGATAAAATACAGAGGAATCCAGAAACATAATTATGCTTTTTAAGAGTTAAATGGTGATAGGAGATGCGGAGGAGGGTTTGACAGGGAATATAATTTCTTTTCAAACCCTTTTCCCATGAGGCGCATGGTAGGCTTTCTTTTCCTACTTCGCTGCGACAGTCCCACTGAGCCTGTGTGACAGCAAGAACTATCCTTCCAGGTTAATGAAGGGATAACTAGTTTGAATCTTGTTTGGAATGAAGGACTGAGGCCACCAACATTTCAAAGCTGTGAGTTCTGCGCACAGAATTTTCAGCAACTGGTTTGCCAAGTAAATCAAGGCTCTAAGATCAAAAACAAAATAGCAAGCAAAAATGTTCTGCTCCCCATGAAAGATTATGTCATTGTTAAAGAAATGGCAGCTCCACACATATCTTTTTGTCTTTATTGATGCCCACTGCACCTCACACAGCAGAGAAAACCAATTTTTTCCCCTATCGAAAAGCCAGGACAGCACTGGACAACACCCTTTCCCTAACTAGGGAAATGATATTGAATACACTGTATTGATTTTCTTGTAGCATTTTAGGTACGTGACCATGGAAATTCAGGGGTTCCTGTTGAAATTTGGAGGATGAGGGTATCTTTTTTAAAGGCAGCTACTGGAAAAAATTAAGCAAACAGTGACAAACTGGAGCTAAATATGTGCCTGAGGAAATTGGATATAAACTGAACTCTCATGAGTTCTAAGTTTACCCTCCAACAAGCCCCAGTGTGAGCCTAGCCTTAGCCCCTTCTTTGGTTCTGCTCAGACTTATACACACGTCCCTCTCATTCTTGCCAAAGGCAGTAGCATCATTGCAACTGGGTGTCTTTTATGATGCCTCATGGCAACAGCTGTGTTACCACTCTTTGTGTGGATACAGTGTTTTAAAAAAATGAAAATCGCCATGGCAACAGCTGCAGTCACTTATTACAGAGCAGTGGAAGTGACACTGGAAATCTATGTGAGGAAAGCTATGCTCTCAGAATAATGTGCCCCTTACAATGGAGGGGATTTTTCCTACTAACATTTCCATTTTTAAAAAATAAAAAGGTATAAAAGTGTGTTCAAAAGAAATTTACCAGAGAGCTGGAGAGCTAAGGGAATTGGTTAGCAAGAATGGAGTCTTTTATCTCTGGCCCTTGAGTTAAAATCCAACTGTTTCTTACTAGCTCTCAACACTGGGATTCTAGGGAGGGTGGTGCTCATTATTTGTGTTTAACTCCATGGTACCCAATATGGTATTCTAAACAGAATAGCTTAATAGCAGTGACAGTGATGATTACAATTAAGTGAAGCCAGTTTTCTGCTTATTTTAGCACCACCCCTTCTTTAGAGCTTTTAAAAAGGAACCTCCAAGCTTGAGACTATAGGAATCAACGTGCTCTCCTCTCAAACAATAAGTATAAAGTAGTTCGAGTAAGCTTCAGTTTTCCTTTAACTCAATTCTTAGATTAACATCTTTCATAGGCTCACGCCAAATGTTCTGGCACTATCTTTTTGCTAAGCAATAATAAGAGTGAAGAGGAAGCTAACAAAGAAAGACTTGCCATGACATATGTTCAAGACTGTACATTATGGGGGGAGTATCTGTATGCTGGGTTTTGAATGAATTTTTCATATTCCATAAGTGATATTATATCATTTAAATGATTCCATAGACCATGTCCTTGATGGAAACAGCCAAATAATTCAACAGGAAGTATTTAACTGTAAGGAAACAGAAAATTCATCTCAATTTTGGGTAACTTATGGAAATAATAAAACCTCCAAAATCTGTAGTCTCTGAGACTGCAGATAAATAAGCCTTGAGCATGGCTCAAACATCTATCAAAACCAAAACCCTTCATTTACTTCCAACAAACTCAACACCTGATCAGATATTTCAGGTATGCAGAGGTGTGTGGCTACTTATGTCTCTGAGTGTGTGTTAAAAACAGATTAGGATTTATTTCTCACAAAGTTCAGATCCATTAAATAAAAGTTATTCCTGAAGTTCCTGTTGTGGCTTGGTGGGTTAAGGACCCAACATTGTCTCTGTGAGGATGTGGGTTCCATCCCTGGCCTTGCTTGGTGGGTTAAGGACCCAGTATTGCCTCAAGCTATGCAGAGTTTGTATATGTGTCTTGGATCTGGTGTTGCCGTGGCTGTGGTGTAGGCCGGTAGCTGCAGCTGTAATTTGACCTCTGGCAGGGAACTTCCATATGCTACAGTTTGTAGAAAGAAAAAACAGTTATTCCATATAATTTTTGGTTGTTGGTCCCTAAAGTTGTGGAGTGTAACTTTAGCACCAAAATTATATTTTATCTAAACTTTGTCAAATTATACTGTGCCTTGGTTTGTTTTTGTCTCATTGCTCAGAAGAAGCAAAGAAGCCCATGGAGAAAGTTTTTGCCGCAGGCTATAGGAAACATATTGCAGAATGGCTCCATCTCATCCTATTCCAAGAAATGACTAGAAAACAAAAATCTTTCCCCCTTTGAGCCCAGCCACTAGGGATTGTTTTATTTTTATTAGAAGACAAGACAGCATATTAGCATCTATTGTGCAGCAAGCAGTATGTCCCGTCTCTCTCGTTTCCACTGCCAAGTTTATTCCCAATTTAGGCCAACCAAGCAACTGTTACACAAAATAAGCCAGAATTAGGGACTAGAACATCATTTGATGGAATATTTCCAGATAAATTTTCAGTGCTTGTGATTTATTTCCCCCTTATTTCTACACTTCACCCATGCCATCCTCATCAGTTTATTCATAGAATTGCATCATTTATTAAGAGACTCAAGACGAAGGTTACTCGAATAATTTTACTTTCACTAAACTAGCCAAAAAGGAAGGAGATCCTGGTTAAAATCCTGTTGTGGGAAAGGGAACCTTGAAAGGAATACAGCAATAAAGAAGTGAGATAATCATTCTCTTCATAAGAAGTCAATATATTTTCCTAGATATGGGATATGGTAACCTAAGGCAGATGTTTGATAAGAGTTGTCGGTAGAGAAAGAATCACCATCTGGCCTAAAATGTATCTTAGTATAATTAATTTCTCATTTAATATATGTATTCAGTTTTGCTGAACCACATCTGAAGTGAAGGCAATATGATTCTTTTTTTTTTTTTAATTTTTTTTTGTCTTTTTAGGGCCGTACCTATGACACATGGAAGTTCCCTGGCTAGTGTTAAAAGCAGATCTGTAGCTGCTGGCCTACACCACAGCCACAGCAACACAAGATCCGAGCCAAGTCTGTGACCTACACCACAGCTTATGTCTACGCCAGATCCCTGACTCACTGAGCAAGGTCAGGGATCAAACCTGCATCTTCATGGATCCTAGTCGGACTTGTTAGCACTGAGCCACAGTGGGAACTCTGGGAATATGATTCTTTTGGGAGGATCTTATATCTGCAAGGAGGAGCAGGTCCACCAGCTCCACTTAAAATCTTTTATGGGAGTTCTCGTTGTGGCTCAGTGGGTAGTGAACCCATCTAGCATCCATGAGGATGCAGGTTTGATCCCTGGTCTTTCTCAGTGGGTTAATGATCCAGCATTTCCGTGAGCTGTGGTGTAGTTTACAGATGTGGCTCGGATCCCTCGTTGCTGTGGCTCTGGCATAGGCCAGCACCTACAGCTCTGATTCAACCCCTAGCCTGGGAACCTCCATATGCCATAAGTGCGACCCCAAAAAAGACATAGAGACCAGAAAAAAAAAAAAGGAAGAACCCACCTTTGCTGGTGTGCTCAGGTCACAAGGAATCACTATCCCAAATCCTTATGTTTTGAAGTATAAATCACGGAGAACTTATCAAGAGTTGCATATCTTGGTGACATCTGTCTTCAAGTTTTCCCTGGTGGTGTAGGATTCCATCATTTTGCCCTTAGAAGAGGGCAAAATTTGGTACCCCACTCCATTCTGATATAAAAAATAATGTTTTGACTGTCTGTAAAATTTAGTAGCAGCCAAGGAAAGCTATGCATGCTACTTCCTGCCAGATAACAGGCAAAACTTTCTACTTTTCAAATACAAGCATTTTCTTAAACTCCTAGGGGACAGTCTGGAGGCGTGCTGACCCTGCTCAACTTCAGTTTCAATAGCCCTTGGAACAATTTTTTTGGAGGTACTGGTTTGTTGTTAAACAAAATGTTGATTAAAAAATGTGCACACCTTGGAATTCCCATTGTGGCTCAGCAGGTTAAGAACCCGACTAGTATCCATGAGGATGCATGTTCAATCCCTGCCCTCACTCAGTGGATTAAAGGATCTGGCATTGCCGTGAGCTGTGGTGTAGGTAGCAGACTCTGCTCAGATCCTGCATTGCTGGGGCCGTGGCATAGGCCAGCAGCTGCAGCTCCAATTTGAACTCTAGACCGGGAACTTTCATGTGCTGCAATTGCAGTCATATTAAAAAAAACAACAAAAAAAGGTACAACCTAAAAGCTGATAGGTAAGCTTTATTTGGGGCAAATTTAGTACTGTAGCCTGGGAGGCAGCATTTCAAATAGCTCTGAAATGCCACTCCAAAGAGGCAGGGGAGAATGTCGATATGTATGTGATTTTGGTAAAGGGGGGAGGTACATGCAACCAAGCACACATTTTTACAGAAAGTTGCTGCTAGTGTCCTGAAGGTTACCACCAGTCATGAGGAGCAGATGTTACCGTGAAGGATTTTAGTGCTTTTCCAGATATAAGGAGATGCAAGAATTGGGCTCATAAAATCTCCTGAAAATATCTAACTATCTAAAGAACTGTTCTTCCAGTTTTCCTGTAGCACGGAGTGCCTCACTCCTGATCTCCACCCTGAGTTCCTTTCAGAGGCTGTTGTGTGTCTGCAGCTGCAGTGGCTCATGATTTAATCCACGTAGAGGCAGATGACCAGTACCAATATCCAGTTCACAACACATAAAGAAAAAACTAAAGAAATATGCAGATAGGTACTTGAAAGACCTAACCTCACTAGTAGAGACTACCTAAGGGAAGAACTTGCCTATTGGGACTACACATACAGCTAACCTTTTGTTGAGGCATGAACTTGCCCAGAGTTTACTGGGAGGAGGCAGTGACAGGGCAGCAGGAGAGGTTCGGAATCGGGTTCTAATGCTGGTCCTACCACTTGCTTGCCATGTGACTTTGGTCGTGTAGCTTAACCTTCCTCAGTGTCCTCAACTTCTCCTTGTAATATGTAGGTGATACTCTTTCTCCTATGGGGTTGTTGTAACAATTACAAATAATGTATACAAATCCTTGTCATAGTTCTGGCTTGCGAGGGGCCTTCAATAAATGGTGGCTATTATCATTGCAATGTAGAAAGGACAGAGTCCAAGAGAATTTTAACACTGAACAGTTTTCAGAAACAGACCATTTATGCTTTCCAAATTCAGTATTTAAGACTCTAAAATGAATCTGGCATTATACAGACTGATCACTCAATTTATCAACAAACTTGCCTTTTATATTTTACTAGTTTATTTTATTATGGTTTAAAAAGCCAGATAGCATTATTTTTTTTCTGTGTCATCATTTTGGTAATTTATTAAGTTCTTTTTTTAAATCCAGAATTTTGAAGCCTGAACATTTTCAAGGTAAATAATTTAATGGATCCAATGTTCTCTTTCCTCTCCACTGCCACCTACACAGACTAGTTGGTGCAAGACTAGTTGTCAGGAAATTCTAAGGCAGAGGATGGCAGAGGTACTTGTCCGGTTCTCTGAGGCTTTTCATTTCATTTCAGTCCTCAATTTCTGGCATTAGGTTTGTGGAGATTATCATATTTTTCCCGTAATGAAGTTACCTGGGGCTTCATGTCACATTTCTTATGCATCCATGGTGCTATAATCTCTAATTATGCACTGACCTCCTCCTGATGAAGTTTCAGCTAACACACACACACACACACACACACACACACACACACACACACACAAAAGCAGCACTGTCCTCTCTCTATTGTTTTCATCTAAAGGGCATGCTCCTCTCCTATCCCGGACTCACCTCTATTTCCGTTTGTATGCTTTCTAACAATGGTCCCAAGGTATTTTTTTAAAGCTGGATTTTTCAAGAAGGTGGTAATATGTTTGAATAAAAATCTAATAAATATGCTTAATCAAGAGGAGTGAGGTATAATTATTGAATTCAGCCCTTTTTCTCAAAAGACTGTATGTTCTATATAACCTTAGTCCCACTTAAGAAGTCAAGTTCAACACTAGCTGGTAGCATAACCAGTAAGTGGGTAGATCGGTAGTGCAAAGGAAACCTGACCAAAGAAATACACAAAACAAAAACAAAATGAGGTGGGGGGAGAAGAATGGGAGGGGACCCCTCCCATAAAAGGAACAGAGGGGAATTATCCAAAAGCAGCCCTCACCACCTGTCATTTGCCCTCCAAGCAGGAGGAACCCTATATCTCCCTGCACCTTGTAGCAGCTTCTCCTTCCACCTACCCTGGCTACCAGCTTCCTCCCTTGCAAACAATGTGAACACTTCACTAGTGTTTTAACCCATCTCATAAAGAGACATCTGCACCCCAAATGCTTTTTATTACCAAGGTGTTATTCATTTCATAATTGAGCCATCAAGGAATATTTCTCTCCCAAATTCCCTATTTCTCCACATGACGTAAATAAAGATAGTGGATCTTTTGAAGATCTTGCCATGAATGCACTGGACAAAGCCTGGGAGCTCTTGTGTCTCACACATTTTGATTGATTTAAGGAGAGCCAAGCCCGGGTGGTTGTGGTGATGGTGGGTCTTGGCATGTGACTTTGGATGTTTTGACTCAATAAAGTTGACATAAGCTAAACCATGAATAGAGAGTAGGATTGATTTAAACCACAGTTAATTTAGGCTTCATGATGTTATTTGCTATACTTCCTAGCTCTGTCATTTATTCCTGTGTAAATACAACTCTCAAAATCTTACCTTTCCAGATATACTTAGATGTCATTATTTACTTATATTCTCCTATGCATTGCCTGCTAGTCCGCAGAAGCCATATGGAGGCCCTACTGGAGCAGAGAGTATGTGAAAAGCCATGGCTTAAGCACAAGGCTTCCTCCGTGACCCCGGTCCTATTTCCTGTGCCTTGCACTGGTTATCTGATTCTGTCTCTCATCTCACCTTCTGCAGATTACCATTTGCCTCAGCTTCTGACCGCTCCCTCCTTCTTCTGCAGTCAGCACTGATAAACCCCTACATCAGTGGTTTTTAACCTTTTTGAGATCATGGACTAAATGGAGAAAGTATATAAAAGTTAAGGACTCTCCTTCCAGGAAAGGGCATGTGTGTGTTTATGTTGGGTTCATATCCACTCCCTGAATCACCCACTCCCTGGTGGCCTTGCTGGTTGTTTACATATTGACCTGGATCTACCTTGAAGCCTTCCACCGACCTTCCTCCACCCCAGTCCTGACCCAGTATTCCAGCCTGTGTCTTCCCCCAACCTCTGAGCTATCATCTACCTGGATGTCAAAACCAGCCTGATTCTTCAGGACTGCTTCTGGGGCCTGGCTTCTGGCACTGTGAGGTAGCTTGTGCTCTGCCAAGCTCAGCAAAGGCCTTGATAAATGAAGTGTTCATCCTGAGGCTTGGCATCTGACTCCAAGTCTTAGTAACTCTCTTTATTACAGGGTGGGAACAACCTATTAATTGCTTGAGTTTGGAATCTCTCAATTTTTATAGGTTATATTGGTTTGAGATTAAATATACTGCAAAGTCTACATTCTTATCACAGATAAAGCTGTGTCCTCAAGATCCAGTATCAGAGATGCCTGTACTGTGGAACTTTATAGCATTCTGCAATATCTACTTTACAGCAACTGCTGGACACATATGATGAAATTTAAAAGCATTATGTGAAAGCAAAACCCTCTTTGGTAAGATTTGTTGGTCTGCAGCTCCCATGCTTCAAACACACAATCAAAATCTGTAGAGGTAAGGCAAATGCTTTGGTAAAATACATGCTTTGGTAAAAGAAAACTATGTGCTTTGCCCCCAAAGATAATCTTGTACTCAAGCAAAACTATCTGCAACTCTAAAAAAATGGATGCAGATTCTCAAGTTGTTAATTTGAGACACAAATGCTCATTTAATTGCTAATAAATGGAAGAAGAGGATCTAGGGATATGATTTGATCAGTGCAAATATTTTCTGGGAGTTGGCTTGTCACCAGGTGAAATTCCATCAGGTTGTCTCAGGAAGCTGTTTGTAATAGGAATGAGTTTTATTTAACGCAGGAATGAAAGGTACTCAGATTAGGAAAGCTTTTTGTAAGACATTGGCAGTGAAAATTCTTTGACCCAGCCAGAGGAAACTAGCATTGCATTCAGCCCCTCATCTCTGTCCTCAGCACACAGCATTTGTGAAGCACTGCATGCTCCAGTGTCAGCAAGTGCCTGTCTTCAGACTCGTCTTTATCTTTATATATAGCATGTGGTGAGCTATGAATTGGTGATTGCCATGAAAGCAAACTGCATGGTCTCATGATTTTTCCTTGATTGTTGCTGATCAGCAGTTCTACACGACTTCATTGGATATTTTCTGTTCATGAACACTTTTTGCTTCAGGTAGAGCAACAGGGTTTCTGTGTTATGTCTCCCTTGGTGTCCCCTTCTCCAGCAAGGCTTCTAGAAGTTCAGCTCTGTTGGATTTGCAAGACAACCATGGATCTTTTGGTCTTAACTATTGTTAACAATTTACATGAGTCTCCTTTTTTGATATCCCAGAAACCTTCTTCTTTACAGGCCTCATTAAGAAAAAGATGAATTCAGTATTTGATCTAACTCTAAATGTATTACTCATTCTACCTCAAAAGATTCTTATATCATTCTGACACATGAAATGGAATTTCTAAATGCTTCCATATTCTTAAAAGTAGAACCCAGTTTTTATTGATTCCTTTTGAGCAAATGGAGAAACACAGAGTAATCATTCCAACAATGATATTAATACAAATAATAGTAACAACAATAATAACAGCTAAAGTTTATAGAGTGCTTTCTATGTTCCAAGTAGAAGCACTATACATACTCACCCAGTTAATCCTTACTCTACAAAGGAGGAACAATTTTATCGCCACCACTTTTTAGATGAAGACACTGAGACACCAATTAAGTAATTACTATAAGGAGACAGTAGTCACCACGTGTCAACACAGGGTGAACAACAATACGAGATGACATGAGAGCCGAGCTGGTGTTTGAACACCGAGAGACATGGGGTATATGTAATTTCATAACAAATTTATATGATATGGACAAGAGGCCTTCATGAGGTGATCCTCGCCTACATGCAACTCATATTGAAGGAATGTATTCACTAATGCAAACTTTTCTTACAATTTATTACTCAAAGTCCTAAAATCTTAAGCTTCCGAGAGTAGTCTTTGCCTCTTTCCTGTGAAGGTGTTTGTTGAGTTATTGATCTGTGTGCGTGGATCCCAGTGTTCCCACTTCCCAGCCTGCATTGTACACAGGCTTTCACTGTTGAGACTTGAATTGAATGTCTTCACTCAAGTTACTGGTGAGTTACTTGGGGCAAATGACTCATCGTCCTTGAGTCTGTTTGTCTCTAAAATGCAAATACTTTCTTCATTAGATTGTTGGAAGGATTAAATGAGCTGGAATATATAAAGTTACTTAATTTATCTAAGATACAGTTTACTCATCTATAAAATAGAAATCATAATAATACCTACTTTAGGGTATCATGTGAGGGTGAAATGAAATAATGTTTATAAAAATGCTTAACCAAGTGCTTGACCCAGAGTAAATTCTCCACAGTAACAAACACAGAGAATATTTTGAGAGCTCAGTAAATGCTGTAGCACCTGACCCCCTTTTCCATTTCAGCCTTGGGGATTAATAGTTGGTATTCCTTGCATCTGTTAATGATTATGTTTTAATTTTTACTAGATTTCCATCTTTAGTGGCTATTAACCTACTTTTCTATATCTTTTTATATCTATTATAACTAAAATTTTCACATATCACAGTACTCTTTGGAGTTAAGATTCCATTAGTGAGGATTAAAGAAACTAGGAAAAGTTGGAGAAAGGGTTGAAGTTCCCATTAGATCATAAGAATTAGTGTCTCTCTCTTTTAAATAGGCTCATAGTAGTGGGATTCAAATTCCTGTTTCAAAAAACAAAGAAAAAAAGAAAAAGAGAGAGAGAAAGAAAGAAAGAATGAAAGAAAGAAAGAAAGAAAGAAAGAGAAAATGAGGGTATTTGCAAGTCACTTTTATCTTTAGGACTATCTCAGACTCACTTTCCTCTCAATATTAAGTGCAAGAGAAAATTTCTCAAAGCTCACAGACTAATTCAATTCTGACAAGATTTTTCAGGCTAAATTGCAAAGTAATTTAAGATCTCCTTTCAAAGAAAATGCACATATAATTCATAACAAACCTCCTTTAACTCTTCTTCCCTTTTAACCAATTTTAAACTCAGAGCTCTCTTTGTCACTTTAAAGTTGGAACTTAATGGACCAGAGCCACTTAGGAATCTGTCAAAGACTTTATTCTCTGCTGAAATTTGTAACTGTTCTTGATGTCATTATCAACATGGCTTCAACCTAAATCATTGCTGTCTTCATTGAATCCCCACTGAAGTATTGCCCCTTGCTTGCTGAATTCTCTGCTGCTTCCAACGACAGGATTTGGGTTAGCACAAAAGCCAAGTACCCTCCATCCCTCTCCTGGTTGTCCTGGAGGAAGCTGGAAAATAGATAGGGAGTCAGTGACTTTTGGGGCAGGAGGTTCCTCAAGGCTTTATTATCCAACTATCTAGTGAATGAGTTTTGTCCATAGCACCCTGACAGATATCTCTTTCATTCTATGTTTAAGTATCTCCAGTGACAGAGCACTTGCCTTTTATGGGTCCCATTCCATTTTCCATCAGATCTAAGAATTAGGAAATAGAATATAAAGCTGAAATCTTTCTCCCTCTGATGTTTTACTTGTGGGATTTATCTTGCCTTCTGGAAACACAAAGAATGAGGCCAGTCCTTCCTCTGCATGACCATCTTTCAAATGCTCACTGTAGCTGTTTCTGCTAAATTCACTGTCCTTTAAACACTCCTCCTTCCTTACATCTTCTTCCTCACCACCCTACTCTGTGGTTTGCTGCGGTTCATCACGTCTCATTCACATGGTGGCATCATGACCAGTGAAGAGAGGCCTGGTCTGCTCCAGCCACTGAGGAGTACAATAGGACCATGCTGACTTCTGTCCAGCTTTCTCCACTGCTATCAATGTAGCCTTCCCTTGGAATGCTCTACACCATGGTCCTCTATCCCAAGCCCTCCAGCGGATGCCCTTTCACTCCTAGAGGAAAATCTTAAGTCCTAGGAATGTCCTGAAAGCTTCCACAAGACCTGGCCTGAGCAACATCTTCAGCCAGGTCTCCCACTCTCCCCTTGCTCATTACCCTCCTGCCACACTGCTTCTTTGTGGCTCCTCAGACTTACTGATTGAGGATCCAGCTCTGTTTCAGGCACTGGAAAGCTCTTCCTACACTTTTCATTCAGGATGCCATGTCTTTCAGAGAAGCCTTTCTTGACCACCCCAACTAAAGCAGCACTGTCATCACTCTCTACCCTATCCTCTCATGCAGCTTTCTTTTTCTTTTCAGTCTCTATCCTTAAATCATCTATTTATTTGCTTAGTTATTATGTTGATTTCTCCATTGGAATGCAAGGATCCTGAGGTCAGAAGCTTTGTTATGTTCCCTGATGTATCTTTAGTGCCTAGAACTTTGTCTGCACATAGTAGGTGCTCAATAAATATTTGTTGATGGAATGAATTTGTTAGTTCAGCCTGAGATTGTAATCTTATGGGGGCAGTCTTGATATACTGACTCATACTTCCCAAAGAATTCTCCTCACCTTTTTTTCTTTTGTGCCAGACATCAAAATGGCAAAATGGTATTTGTCAAGGGATTTGGAAAATCACTCTTCGGTGTGAATTTGGATGCTTAGGGAGCAGTCATTAACTAAACAATCCTTCAGAAGCTGAAAGAATTGATTAATGTGCCTCCCCAAACATAGCTCTTTTCCCTGCAGGGTCGTTGGCCCTTGGGAAGGTGAAACCCTATGGTTCTAACTCAAGCTCAGGGAACTTCTGGCCAGAACCTCTTATTATTAAGAGGCAGCTCTTCTAACCTCCCAGGGCGCCTGGAATGCCCCCAATTCCTGAAGTCATTATGTTTTACAGCAGGTTCTCTTGACAGAGTTTCATCGGCCTTTGGCAGAACATAAGCCAGAATAATGGGCCACCAGATGCCAGAATGAATTCCAATGTGTACACACAATTCTTGGCCCCATAAAAATCAATTCCTTATTCATAATTAAGCAGCTTCTTGAGAAAAGGCAGGTTGGTACAGTTATTAAAAGATGAATAATAGATAAGGATCCACTTGTTTCTTTTTGTGGGGGGGATAAAAAATTTTAAATACAAAATAGCACTGTAATTAGTTTTTCTTCTACTTTATGTCTTACCTGTGATGCTCGGAGCCAACCAAACAGAGCAGCTTTTACAAATTTTCAGCACCCCCTCTATGTTGTAGTTCTCCTTAAAATGTGTCCTTCTAAGCAGAATAACAAAGCAACTCTAGATAGATGGGGAAAAAAGAAACTAGAAGCACCTAGACATAAAGGTCACAAGATGTGTCATCCTGTACGCCTTTTCCTGTTTTCCAAACTGGGTTTATAGAGCAGAGCTGAAAACAAAAGTTGCTAAATGCCTCAGTATTAAAAGAAGCAACAGGGCTCCCCAGCAGTTAGGGCCACACGCCTACCAGAAGGCTTAGTCTGCAACAGTATTAGCCTCATCTCCCCAAATTCCAATTCTGGCTCTTTGGTCTTAATCAGTGGATGAAAGGAGTGGGAAGGAAGAGAGGTCTTCCTTGGACAGAGTACAGTGTTTGAGGTATAAAGCTGTTTTTCCTCCCCATGAGGGAGTTTCCTCTCCTCTAAGTGAAGTGAAAGGAGCTCCACTGGAATCAACCAAGTATTACTGGGGCTGCCTACAAGAAGCTACAAGAAGACTTCCAGCTTATCCCTGGTGCAAGAAAGTGCAGAGGGACTGAGGCCCTCTCAAAACAGAGTAGGGAAAGGAGTCCTTGGATGTGGCTTCTTGGAGTCTGCGTACAGGAAACGCAGGGACAGGCCTAGAGATTTCTGAAGGGACTCAGGTGGAGCCTCTTTGTCAGCAGGACCTGAAGGCTCCCTGGCTCAGTGTGTCTGGGAAGTGGGCAAGGTGAGCCCACTCAGAGCAGTGCTCCATGGCCATGGAGGGTGCTCAGTGATGCCCCAAATAAAGGGGACTGGACGCCAAGAGAGGGGTGATGGTCACTGAGCTCCCAAGTGGCCCTGACCCAAGCCATAGAAATGTATATAGCTGGCAGGGTAGATGGAACATTGAGTGGCCCTTTGAGAGAGTTCTCAATGAAATGGAGGTGCCACCATGTCAGCAGAGGCCTCCGAGAGAGGGAGCAAGCAGGAACAAGAGTGAGGCTAGGGACTCCTGTTCACCACGTACAATCGTTTGATCACAAAAGATTAAGCCCTTGTCTCCCCATCCTTCCTCCATGCCTCTAACAGCAGGGGGCGCTGGTGTCCACGGGGGAGATGTAGCAGCAGGCAAGTCGCTCTGTGTGCTGCTCTAGAATATTTTTCAAGGAGAAGAATCTTACTTTGAAGATTTAGATTTAGATTTTAAGCTGGACAGTACTAAGTTTAATAACTGAAAGTAACTGAATAATGAAATTTGACCAAGGCATCATTAATGAAACTAGACACCCAGCACAAAGAGTATTCAATATACTACACTTGGAAGCAGTGACTGGAAAAAAATTCATATGTATGTCCCAACTAATCAAGAACTCTATAGTAAACTGGTGCCAGTAATTTAATTTTTTTTATTAGGGATTAAAGATTTGGCAGAGAAAATGGAAGGTCTTTTTGTATATCTTTGGCTATTGTAATCATCTTCCCATTTTTTTTCCTTTAATGATTAAGCTCATAGAAATACTAAAAGGGGTGTGATGTATTTGCTTAATACTTTCCTTTAAAACTCTTAAAGTGGCATTGACTCCGTGCTAACAGAAGAAGTGACATGGGACTGGAAGACAGAGAAGCAGGTTATTCCAATCAGGTGCCCAGGACAGTGAGTGGACTGTGGGAGCTGGAAGGACCGATTAGAGAGAGCATCATTATGAAAGAACAGCTGCCCAGGAACTTGAGCTTGTTGAATACTTTCTGTGAGTAATTGTGGGAAAAATATTTTAGCAATAGCAGTAAAGAGTAATAGGAGTGGGCAGTATTGGAAACTGGGTGGTCTTGAGAAAAATTTTAAGAATTAGGAGAGAGATGACTCAGTAGGGTCCAGAATGGGAAGATGGCCAGAGCTTTGGAAGGGATGGCATTGGTGCTAGAGGTAGTGATACCATTTATAAAACACTTTCCATACAGTATCTCATTTTCACTCTCAGCATAACTGCAATACTTTCAACCCTACTTTCTCTTCTTCTTACTTCCCTTCCTCACCCTTCTTGTCCTTCTTCGGCACTGACATTTATTGAGCCTATGTGCCACATGCCATTCTACACAAAATAATGCATAAGAGCTAATGATCCCTTATACCGAAAGATCCTAGACCAGGAGCCAGTCAAAGTATGAGAGTCGGGTGATGATATCTCAGTTCTGTTTCGGTTGAGGTACTGGTTGGACATCTAGTTTGAGATACTTCTTTTAGAACTAAACCAAGTTGAGAGAAAGAGAGAGAGAAGAAGGAAGAGGAGGAGGGGAGGAGGAAAGATAGGTTATTTGATGACTTAGAAATGCTTATCTAGTTTTATATGCCAGCTACCATTTCAAATTCTTGATAAACATTGATCCATTGAATTCTTGTAGCAACCTTGTGCAATAGGTATTACACTGTTATTATCACTGTTATTATCCTCACTTTGTTACCATTTTTAAATTATCATCATCATAAGAAACTGAGGTGCATGTAGTCTACATAACATACTCGAGGTCACACAGCCAGTAAGTGGCAGGGCTGAGATTTTCACCCAGATCTCAGATTCAGAGACTATGCTCTTAATGTTACCTAAGCCACCAGGGGGGTTCCCTGCAGGAGCATAATAAAGATGAAAAGAAGCGTTGTTAAGAAAAACAGTGGAGTTTTTGATCATATCTGTGAATCTTAAATGATACCATGAGCAATATGATCCTTATTTATATTGCTCTCATCAAAGGAATTTAGGATATTCCATCCATTTCAAAATTTTGAATAAAAGATACACACATCTACTTCTGAGACTAGATGCAATACACTATCATCAAACTAGTTTTTGCTGAATAATCTGTTCCAGAACAGAATGAATCAAGAACCAGACTTATTTCCAATTTATGAGATGAATATTTAAACACCACTATGTATTTCTGGTCATGTCATTTTCAAGGATATTGGTTCTATCCAACTCAAACATTGTTTTCCAGAAATATGGGGAACCACAGATCTATCTTCGTCAGCTTGTGCTATAAACAGTGCCTCTTCAGAGTGGTATCCCAAAGAATAAGCATCACACAGGTTGGCAGAAAATCTGATTCCTCTCCCCCGCCTCTCCCCATTTCAGGATTTGCATACACTAATGGTTCAACCGTCTCCCTTGGTACAGGGGAGGATGTGTCTCCTTTTTAAGTCCAAAGTGCTGAAACCATTGGAACATGATATTCTATCCTTTCTCTAGTTGAAGTTGGAAAACTCTACGCATGCTACCCAAACCCTTGGTTGTTTCCAAAAACATCCTCTGCAGCTGCTGTTCCATAATCCAGAGGCTTAGTGTGGGAACTGAAAACCAGAGCTGAGAGAGATTCCACCTTTGCCAGGGGTAAGAGCCTGGAGGAATAACTTTCTAAAATTCTGGCTCTGGGGAGAGATGAACATCCCTGGGCCATAGGGTTCCTGCTTTCTTTACTCTGCTCTTCACCAGAAGCCAGAGGACTTTGCCTGCAAAATGTTCTCCACTAAACTTGGGGAGATGCATCTCAAGCTCGGGCACCTGGCCTGTTCTTGTCCTTGGGCAGATCCCTGTCTAGGCTGCTGAGGACATTCCTTTCTTCCTTAATCCACTGAGCCAAGGGCTCCTACCTAAACATGACCTAATAGCCTGACTTCTATGGCCATTTCCTCCCTGGAGACATTTCTGTTCCCATGCAAAAGGGACTAGGTACTCTGCAGCTACCTGAAAGTCTGGTGTGCTGGGAGGGGAGACACACCCCATCAGCCCACAGTTGGAACTGAGGCCTGGTTCAGCCGCAGCACTCTGCTCTCTGTCATTGTGAGCTGGTGTAAGTTCTTAGCAGAATGATGTTGGTGATGGGTGATGAGTGTCAACATTCACTGAGTGTTTTATTTTTTGTGCATATAATCAGCATTCAGTAAGTGGCCTGTAAGACAAATATAAGTTTTAAATCTACCTCATATCCTCCTACACTTCTGAGGGATGAGTATCATTATGTCCATTTTACGGACTTTGAAACAGCCTGAGTAATGAAGTAATTTAGCCAAGACCATACAGCCAATAAGGATCAGATCTTTGAGGCTCAAGTTGAGGCTCAATTTAAGTCTCTCGAGTGTTGTCTTTAGGCCTGAATTAATGACCCTAAAACTACCCACAGCATGACTACATATAATCAATGCTTAATAAAAAATCTTGCAGACAATGATTCATTTTAAGAGATGAATAGCTTTTGCAAACCTCCTTCCTTCCTGCATGTCTTCCTTCTTTCCTTTCTACTTTCCAGTCAGCCTGTCCTCATTCCATCAACCTTTATATATCTGCCTTGGGCCAGGCACCAGGCTGTGTCTTGGTCATACAAGGAGAAACAAGACCCACCAAAGCTCAAGTCCAGGAGCAGAAGCCAGGCATGAAAGCAGGTTTCTGGGAGAAGCCCTTCACCTCACCTGCTACTGAAATGGAGAAAAGGCACTATAGCACATATAACACGCTTTGCTCTATCCTTGTGTATAGGAGAGTGCTGCTCGTGTTCCTTCCGGGCATGAAATTAAAGGTTCTGGTACCTGAGCTCTTATTGCTCTTGTAGTCAGAGCCACACTCACTCAACTATCCTGATGTGGGTTCATGTTTTCCTCCCAAAAAGATCACTTTTTTAAGGGAGAAAAAGAAATCTTCCTGGTTTTGTTTTTGTTTTTTTTTTTTTTTTTGGCTGTACCCATGGCATGTAATATTTCCTGGGCCAGGGATCAAACCTGAGCCATAGTAGTGACTACTCCAGATCCTTAACCACTCGTCCGCCAGGGAACTCCAAAATCTACATTTGAAACTTAATAGCTATATGATCTTTATTGCTTTGACTGCTAGTCTCTGTATTTTATTTTTTAAAAGATGAGGGGAGAAAAGAAAGAAAAAGGACAGGTAAGCAACCTGCACTATTTACCTGGCAGAGATGATATAGGAGTGAATAAAGTTGTAAAGTAAGCATAAGAGGACTAAATATTAAGTAAATGTGATGGCTTTTATATGTTCTTAACGTGTACTGTAAGGCTCTGAGTGATGCTACCTGCCCACCCTTATCCCTCTGCAGGTGCCCACATACAAGCTCCCAGACTGCAGCCACAGCAACCTGGTTCTACCCTGAAGTGCCCTCAACTCTCCCACCTCCTTGCCTTTGCTTCCACTCTTTACTCTGACTGGAATACCCTCTTCCCATCATCAGTTGTTGACTTGCTTCCTTGCTCAATGCCATCCGGTCTATTCTAAAATAGTGCTCCTTTCCTCATTTGCCCCATAAATCCTATACATCTTTCACAATCACACTCAGCACTGGGAGTAGAGCTGGCTGTCATCTATATCATCGGCTCCTCTGCCTATGCCTTGCCTGTGTTCAATAAAATGTTTGCAGGCTCCAATTCTGCCTCTCTTCTCTATGCCCTTTCCTGCCTGCCCCCAACACCTGCACCTGATGCATCACCTGGTACCTAGCAGGTACCCAGTGCCTCCTGAGTAACGTCCTAGGTGCTTTAGGGTTGGCAAGTTCAATGGACAAGTCTCCATAGGTCAAGGAGAATTAAGCTCATCCTTTCAGTTAAACCAAAGATCACAGGCAAGGTATGGAGTTTGGCTGTACCTTGTTGGGTAGGGATCAAAGCCTAGGAAGCAAACAACATCTTGCAAAATGCAGACCATGAACCAGCAGGAATACCCAGATGATGTTATGTGACACACAGGGGAACTTCTTTTTACAGATCTAATAACTACATAATCTCATATGTGTTAAAAAGCAATATAATAAGCACATTAAACCTATGGTTTCATAAGTATTATTTTTAAAATAACATTTTCATTTGAATAAAAATGTATGATTTAAGGACAAACGTTGCATAAATAACGATATGGAATATGGCTAAGAGATGTAGTGGCAGTACTTCAAGCTTGGGAAATATCGGGCAAAGAAAGCACTTGGGGGAAGTGCGAAGGTGAGGATGGAGGTGAAAAGAGTCCTGCTCTGCATCGGATCTGCTGGGAACAGCCTTAGGATTTAACAGAATTATTTATAAAATGGTGTTATTGTGCCAAAACCTTTATTCGAAAGGCAAATTGCAACTGGAATGTTTTCTCATCACTATTGTTTCTTCATTGGAATGAAGAAATATGTTCACATCGGCTCACACACGTAGTTTCAGACTGGCCATGGGGTTTTATACCCTTTCCCAGGACTATCAGCTACAAAGGACCCAAATATGGGTTTGCTTTTCCTTTTTTTTCTGCAAAGCACAACACTTTACAAAGAGAAAAACACTTCAAAGGCGATCCCTTTCTCGCATACATTTCAGGGCTGCATTTGAGATCCACATTTATCTTCCTTATCCAATTACGTGATCAAAGCAGAAGTGTTTGGCCTACTTTGGGGGTTTAAAGACATCCAGGGAAAAACTAGAAACATTTAAACTACCTTTTTTATTCCATACATCTTCCTGGAGGAGAATTGGAATCCACTCCCCCTGCTCTCTCTTAACTAGTCTCTAGACACAAAAAGTCAGGCCAGAGAGTTAACATGCTCTAATCATCCAGGCAATAAAAGATTCAGTTACATCTCTGTAAAATCCAACGTCATCTCAAGTCAGTGTGGCTAGTGTACTGTTTGCTCTCTACAGGGCTAGAGAGTCCCTTCCAGAAGCTCTGAGAAACACTTGATTTTATCTGATTAGCTTTAAAGGTCTTATTTTGAAATAAAAACTGCAGAAAAAAAAAAGAGAGAGAGAGAGAAACGAAATGTTACCTCATTAGTCTCCCCAAAGCTACTGGTTCTAGCGCATCTGTTCATTTGAATGCTACCATATGGAGTTTCTGTGTCCCAAAATAGGACATACCTTGTCCTTTACATTAACAATGTGAGATTTGGGTCCTTGTTTAAAAGAAAAAAAAAAAGCAAATATGACATCCTCAAAAATATTTAAGTGAGCACTGCCTATTGGTGGATTGATTTTTTTCTCTGTGAATATAAATCTGTTGGCAGCCACCAGAGTTGGGGTATAAAAGATGACCCCTGGCAGCTGCTGCCATTTGTTTTGGTGGGAAAATGAGAGTTTCGTCTCTCCCCAGGGGTTAGTACTGTGATGCTCAGAACGTCATCGGGGCTCTGTTTCTGAAGGGTTACACTGAAGAGGAGCAGTGCTTTGTGGTTTATGACAAGATTACAGCAGAATATTTTGTGCATGCTGTGATTTGTATCACCCATTTGTGCACAGGCCATAAAAGTGCACTTTTTATCAGGAACATTTGTGAATATATAACAGCACTGAAGACATATGGCCACTAAGTAATTCACAGTTATCTATCACCTACCATGTTTTAATGCCTAGTTTGCTCAGAAACAATATTCTTTACGACCCCTCCAATATAAAAATGTTTACTGACTGGAAGCAATATATGGATCCCATGGGACTGAGCTGTAAGGAAGGGGAAGGCTCTCTGCCTTCTCCACCTCTCCTTGTCCTCGTCTCTTTCCCCTGAACTCTTCTAACCAGCAACTAAAGTCAGTGTTTTTGCCCTTCCCAAAAGTGGGTGATAAATTCTGACCTCTGGTGGTTGAGCCATGAGATGGGAGTCACTGACTAACCTTCACTCTCTTCTCTTTTCAGTTCTATATCCATTTACAGTCCCAAGGAGAATCCAAATGCGTTTGATGCTGCAGCGTTCTTCCAGTCCGTGGGAAATTTCCTGGGGATCTTCGCTGGGTCATTTGCAATGGGGTCTGCCTATGCTGTTGTCACGGCACTTATATCCTTTGCATGTGGAAAGCTGGGGACTGTTAAGAGAAGTCAACATCCCCGGGATGTTTCTGTGGGTGGACAAATTCCAGGCCAGTCTTGTCAAGTGCAGGACAGCACCACTGGGGCCATCTTGATTCTGAACCATCCCTGGAAGCATAGGTTGGTACCAGTGGATGACGGGCCCAGGCTCTTTTCTTATCCAAGGCCAGTGTTAGCACTACTCGTACTGTCTGACCTAGGATATCAATAGTCTTAAAAAGAAATTACCACCTAGGAATACAGGGGTATCATGATTGGCTATAGTAGAGTCAAGAGGAAGAACTGAAGATCCAAGGTCAAGAATAAATAGGATTGACTGGGAGTGGTAAATTAAATTTTCTCTGCATCTTTTTTAAACTTGTATCAATCATTAGTTCACAGGACTAGCCAAGCCAAAGATTACTGTGGGTTTAAACAAGCATGAATAGCTATTTTATGGAAGGGAAACAACAAACAATGCAGATATGATGTTTGTCATATCTAGGCAACTGTGTCCTCTCGTTCTCTCTTTTTCAGTAGAGAAATGAGATGATGGGTAGAGTTCCTAGAGGACTTGAGCCAGGGAAAGAAGCTGGTCTGGTGGGCTCTTCACTTAAAACAGTTGGTAGGGCAAAAATAAGTCACGTTTAAGAAGAAAGCCAGAAGGCTAATGTCAAGTGTGAGGGCTTAACAGAGGCTTCAGAGAAGAGGCAGAGAAAAAGGCCAAAGACCTTGAGGAAAAGAGAAGAAAGAAAGAAGAGAGGTGCAAAAAGGGTCAGGGGTCAAGGCAAAGAAAGCAAAATGTTGATGTCTTTTTCTGTGAGGACTGGCCCAGAAGTTCACTGAACAATAGCTAGAAAGCTAGGTTCTACAAAGTCAGAAAAAGTTAGGAAAAGTCAGAAGATGAAAAAAACATAGACCCTGCCTTTAACTAATGACCAACTTGGAAAGACAAGCCTCACAGTAAGGATTGGATAGAATATGAGAGTGCTGAAGACATAGCCACCTTATTAAGACTATAAACATTCAGATCAGGATGATGCTACTGTGCCTGGAGTAGTCCAGAAGACTCTTGGCTTATGATTCTGTAAAATAATTTGAAAAGTAGTATTTACACGAGAATGGGACTTGGGCTTGACCTGAAAGATAGGTAGGATACAGGCAAAGGCCACATGATAAGTGATTCAAGAGACGGCCGGTATTCATGAAGATATGGGGAGGGGACTCCCGTGGCCCGTCGTGCCTGAGAGAGTGGAGGGCTCCAGCTGGCAACCAGTGGGTGATAAGGTGACACTAGCAGGATGGCGTCAGCTGGTGGAGTATCTTGGAATGTTATTCAAAGGAATTTGGGCTTCTTTCTATTGTCCACAATTAGCTACTGAGGGTTTCTGCTCAGGAGAGTGACACTCAAAGTCTCGTTCTTAGAACATAATTGAGGAACTGATGTGTAGAGTGAAAGAGAGGAGGAGGATTAAAATCAAGGAAAACTGTGATGAACTGTCGGGGGAAAATCAGGAATGAGGTCAGTGATTAGAAGAATCTCTAGGACTTAGTGATGGTTGGTTACAAGAGATAAAGAAGAGAAGAGAATCAAAAGGCCACCCCAGAGTTTTGTCCTGGAAACCCTGGAGAATGTCAACTCCACTGACAAAAATAAAGCCAGCAAGAAAAGGTCGGACTGACTTTGAACAAAAATAATGACTAACAATCTATCTGTTATTGGTGACATGTCAGGCAGGGAAATACAGTTATTCTCCCAATTTTCAGCTGAAGAAATGGACACACAAGTTTAGACAATCTGTCCAAGGTCACACAGCTAAACATTTCAAGACAGGGATTTAAAGCCTTGTCTTTGGCCCCAGGAACTGCCCTAAGTAGAGGAGCTGAGATTGGAACTCTTCCTTGCCTGCTGCACAGGGAATGTATGGACACATAAGTAAACAAATTGACAAGGGAAAGGAAAAATATTCCTGGAGATTAGACTTCTGCACTGAGATTGGACCAGATCCTGGAGAAATGATGCAGAAAAAGAAGAGACAGGGGCTCAGTAACAGTGGTGGTGCCTCTGGCCTTGGCTCTCACAAACTCCGGCTGCAAAGGAGACAGGGGCATGGTCAGTTCCTCCATCATAACCAGCTGGGTGCCTTGTCCATAACAAGGCAAAGGCTCCTTAGGATGCGGGCCCCTGGGCTCTGGAAAAGTTGGGGCTTCACTCAGAACTGAATGTCTAGTGGCTGTGGAAAGAGAAGAACACCTTATGCCCACTGTTACTGAACTTGGCCCGAGCCTTCTCTTTATAATACACTAGATGAGGGGTTCAGTGAAACAAACTCCACTAAAAACAAAGCCTTCCCTCTGAGTAATAAGAGCAGATGCTGGAAAAGGGTTAAAGGGCAGCCCATACTTTCCTCTAGATAAAAAATTGTCTCCAGATCCTTACTGAATCTCTTTCCAGAAAAGATGTTTTACAAAACAAATTTATTTAAATCATTCTGTTTAAAAACTTACACATTCCTTCTTGCATACAGGGCCCTCTTCTGAGTTCTTAACATATTGTAAGTGGTTTATATACCTAAGAGATAAGTTGCATTATTATGTACATTTCAGGCCTGGAAACCAAGGCACAGAGTGACCAGGGGATGCATCTAAGCTGATACAGTGAATGAGCCTAGGTAGAGTTCGTTGCTTTCTGAAGGCCACACTCCCAACCGTGGCATTACTCTTGGTATTTTGTATAAGGCTGTTTTTAAGACTTAAAAAACAAACATTTTTAGGAGTTCCCCAATGGCACAGTGGGTTAAGGATCCAGTATTGTCACTGCTGTGGCTTGGATTGCTGTTATGACTTAGGTTTGATCCCCGGTCAGGGAACTTCTACATGCCAAGGGTGTAGCAAAAAATCTTAAAAAAAAAAAAAAAGCATTTTTAATATACTTCATCTCTTTTTACTCTCCACACTGTGTTAGTAGTTATTATTCTTATTGCCAATTCACCTAGGATACAAATAAGGCTCAGAGAAGTTAACATATTGCTCAAAAATCACACAGCCAGTGACTGGCAGAGCCAAGGTTCAAACCCAGGTCTTCCGCCCCAGAGGTCATTCTTTTTGTTTTTCTACTCTTCTACTAAACATCTCTTAATGTGGAATCTTTTTTTAGATTTTGTTCTAGAAGCACCAAAGCACAATGTAACATCTTGTCTGTCAGAGCATTTTCTGCCTAATGATAAACACAATTGCAATGTAGCCTTTTCCCATCCATCACCTTCTCCTAATCATCTCCCTGTAACCCATTCTTTGCATGACTCAGATCCACTGTGCCATTGTTCTATTTGAAATTTATAGCCTATTGATCAAGTGTCACACTGGCCAAAATGAACCTTTGCCTGCCAAAGGGCTTCTCACGTTTTCCTCCGTCCTACTTACACAAAAAGGGCCTGGGCAGCTTCCCTATCACTGCTCCTCCTGATCCAATTTCCATCCCCAAGAGAGAAGGCTCTTCAAGGTGATCTGTCCACAGCCCAGGGCTCCCCAGGGAGCAGTGTCCTCCTCTGGCGTTGACGTGCTGGTAGCACATCACCCAGCCACACGCTCCTGGGCCTTCTTTCCCCAGATCTGCCAGTCTCCTGAAGGGCACACCCCAAGGGCTGAGGTCAAATCTCAGAGATTTTGTATCCACACTTCGCTGATTTTTTTCCTCTTAGTAAGATGTCTTTTTTTATCTGAACCCCAGTTTGCATTTTTTCGGGAGTGCTCAGCTCCCAGTGAAGCATGAAACTCATGCTGGCCTTCAAAGTAAATCTCAGTGAGAGTTACAGTCATGCCTGAAAATCAGTTCTCTCATCTAAAACTATTACAACCAGATTAGTTTTTTTCTCAGCTAAGGAAATTTATCTGTAAAAGCAGTTGTTGTTTCCCTTAACACGTCTCTGTCACTTGACCAAATTTACCAAACTGTGTGAGTTCCCCATGCTGGAAACAGGCCTGTTTTTCCTCCTGTCCTGGAGTGCCTTCCTGTCTGCCGAGGCCGCTGGCCTAACAGGTCAGTGCTTTGTTCCTATGCAACAAAGTGGATGCGTGGATACGTGTGTCCCTCACGACCACACACACACACACACACACACACACACACACACACAGACACACACACACACACACACACCCCATGTCTCCTTCCCTGACCCAGCAGGAGGTGAAATGGAATCTCTCTTTATAGGTTTGTGTCACACCCCTCCTGGGTACCCTGTGGAGGGAAAAAAAAATCATCCATTTATATAACAGCTCAATCAGATGTCTCCAAACTGCCGTTTCCTCTTCTCTCCTTGCTGGTCAGGAAGGGGATGTTGAAATCTACGAATGACTGATGTTTGGAGATGATGGATGACCTTATAATGGGAGTCTCTGCTCAGAGTGTGAAGGGACGCCCACCTGCTACAAAGAACAGGGTGGTGGCTTTTCTTTGGCTGTTAACAGCGATGCCCACTAGGAAAGCCTCTCCTGGGCGTGCATACCTCCACACACAGCAGTTTTTCAAATCTTTGCAGACACTCTACAGCAGACCAGAAAATGAGGGGCTAACATGGTGGCTCCAGAGTTTAATATCTCTTACCATAGAAAGTCTATATGTAGAGTCCTCTGAGGTGGAACAGTTGATAGAGAAAGAAGCAGTGCCTGAGGTCCCGGGGGCCACGCATCTTGTATCTGGATTCCGGGCAATTAGATTGCCTTTCTGCAACAGCGAGGGTTTGCGCTCGGCTAGCTGCAACGACTGGGTGCTTTTCCATGTAGAAGAATCACTGTGGCTCTGCGCAAAATGTCAAGCTATTTCTTTCCTTTGGCCAAGTTTCCTGCTTCTTCCAGGGTTCACTCCTGGATCCCTGGCTGCTCACTACATCTTAATTGATATTCAAGTGGTGAGACTCCCCTCTTGAAGTGCTAAGATATGCCTCCCTGGGTACTTTCATTTTCATAGTGATATTTTAAGTTTAAGTGATAATAAAAGTTGACATATAGTGAAAGTATATGATGAGCCATGTGCTGGCTAACCGCCTTTCATGGGTATTCTCATTAATTTACAGAAAAACCCAAATTTAGGTACTATACTCAGGTTACTCATCCAACAGTAAGTGGTAGGACTGGGATTTCAAACTAAGAGATCTGATTCCATAGCCTGGGATCTTGTCTACCAATGACCACTACCTTGAATGAAATTCTATCTATGGAATATGATGCAGGCCCCCAAGAGTAGGAAGATATTTGGGGCTCCAAGAGCCTTCAAGTCCACTTGCTTCTAGGATGGTTTGGGATCTCCTGTGAAAGCCATGGCAAATCTTTTTTTATGATGATAAACTTTTGCTCTGGGAAGCTGACCCGCCTTACTTCATAGCCATGGGTACCAAATAATTCCCACAGGCTTTGAGGGTGTCTGTTGCTGCCAGTCCTTATGACACTACAATCAAGATGACATTACCAGAGTCCACACTCCCAGACCCTTGTGTCATTCCAGATCATTCCAACACAACATCCATTATATTAGTGCCTTACCATGTTATTAGAGAGGTTGCTAAAGAGGATGTGCATTCCAGAGAAACAGAATACTAGTGTCCCTTAAATGAAATATTGGAGGAAACAATTTACATCAGTCATTCAAAAATTGTGATTCCCTTCCATATTCCATGCTTTTTCAGTACTTAACATGTTGTAAAATAATATAAATAGTGTTAAAAATTAGAATGTGTATTTGACCCTCTGGAAAGGTAAAGCAGTATCTTAACTCACCTGATAGTTTTTTAGTCTACTGTTGAACATTGTAATAAACACACACATACATCCCCATACCTAAGTTTTTTTTCAGTAGGTGAAAATTGTCTTACTATTTCCTGGCCCATTTCAACAAGATATTATTTTCTTAACTTATTTAAACATTATGGTCCATGTATAAATGGATAGTTTATCTGTGCCTTGTTCTTTTGCCACCCTTTTCAATGTGCTATCCTTATTAGACACCGTGCAGATCACCTCTAAGGAGCCGGTGTTGTGGGGTGGGTGGATGCCTGGGTTGGCCTCAGTAGCAGAAAGATTCAAATGTCCACAGAAACTGACAGTTGCACCCAGGGGAGTGCTCATCCAAAACAGTACTCTAGATTAAGCAACATGCCCCACAGGTATTTGTTACAAACCAGACTTTAGGTGTGCGTACTTCGTACTGCCAAAGACCAAGCCTACTTAGTCCAAATTACTTATGTGTCTGTTTATTATTTAATCCTTGCCTATTTCTAAATTGGATTAGAGACAACTCATAATATGAGCCATGCATATCATGGGACCATTTAATTGAGGGTAGATACTCAACTGCTTTGGGATGGACTTTTTCTGCAAAATTAGGCAGCTGTTCATTGCTGTGGTTTGGCAATAAATATGGCTTTGAGCTTTCTGGCAGTCAAAGCAGAAAGGAGAACACGATGAATTATGTAGGAATAATACAGTATTAAAAAATGAATCACACTTATTTCTAAAAACGGGCAACCTTTTTTTCCCTAAAATTTTAGGGAAATTCATCACGTGTTTCTTTATATAAGGGCCTTTGAGTACCATAATGGACAATATATTGTTTTAGGGAAGATGGAGAGCCATTCTTCATGTAGTCATTTCTCATATCAATCTTCAATAAAATCTGAGGTTGTGGTATTAAATCACAATTCTCTGAAGGTACTTCATATAATAAGAAAATACTTCTAGTTTTAAGCTACAAGTAAACTAATATAATGCAAAGCCAAAATCTAGAAAAAAAAATTTTAAATGTTTAACAAGTGAATATTTGACAATGAATATAGTGAACTAAATGAAATGAGCTCTTAAATTGTTTATGAGTGATAGCGATAACCTGCAATCCCAGGGCCTTTTACACATCAATGTAGGTCATAGGTCCCAGGAATGGTGTTTCAACCAGTTGTTTCCCAACAGTTCCCCAGGCCCTGACATTGCTAGGTGAGTGTTCAAGGATGCCCACCAAGTGAGCAGGGCTCTAGGTTTGCCACCCTACTTCACCCCTCTTTTTGTTTCCACAAATTGGGTTTTCACATAAGATTTCATTTGAAAAAAGAATTTCTGGGAGTACCTGTTGTGGTGCAGCAGAAACAAGTCCGACTGGTAACCATGAGGTTGTGGGTTCAATCCCTGGCCTCACTAAGTGGGTTAAGGATCCAGCATCACCGTGAGCTGTGGTGTAGGTTCAGAGGCGGCTTGGATCCCTTGTGGCTGTGGCCGTGGTGTAGGCCAGCAGCTACAGCTCCGATCGAAGCCCTAGCCTGGGAACTTCCGTATGCCACAGGTGCAGCCCTAAAAAAAAGAAAAAAAAAGAAAAAAGAAAAAAAGATTTCTGTTACTTTAAACAAAATACATCTGATTTTAAGAACACACTACCAAGGTAAGGCATCTACATTGCAGAAAATTTGGAGAATGTAGAGTCACAGAAGGAAATAAAATTAGAGTTACCTCTTTTCTCACTGCCTATGAATAACTATAGTTTGTATTTATCTGAGTCCATTTAACTATATGCATATTCAAACACTTAATTTAATATATACCTGCATAGATATATATAATTATATTTTTATCTTTAAATAATGCTTTTTTCACTTAATAATTTATAGTGAATGTTTTTCATGGCATTAAATATTCTTCTTTATTATTATTTTTAATGGCTGCCTGGTACTATGTCATATTAACTTGCAATAATTTATTATACTAACCTTTTGATCATTTATAGTTTTCAACATTAGTAATACGATTGCAGTGGTAATACTTATAGACTGATAAATTAACTTCTATTTATATAACTGCCTAAAAATAAAATTCTTGGGTTAACAAAAATTCTAAAATTTTAATGTCTTAGAAAAATTCATCCAAGTTATCCTCCTGCAAATTTGTATTCCTTTATATTTCCACCAACAATGTAAGAGAATTCATTCACTCAGATCTTCACCAGCCTACATCATATTCATCCTTACTAATTTGATAATCAAGTTCCATTTCATTCTGATTTAAATTTATTACATTTTAACTGAGGAGATCATTTTAATTATATATCATTGGCAATTTGTATTTCTCCTTTGGCAAACTGCCTGTTAATGCCCTTTGTCCTTCTTTTCTACTGAGGTGCTTATCTTTGTTACATTAAATTTTAGAGGCTCATTATCTATTAAAAAATTAGACTTTTGACTGTCATGTGGGCTATAAATATTCTCCAATTCATGGTTTTGCCTTTTAACTATGTTATGTTTTGTTTAGGTGAGGGAAAATGTCGGTATAGAAATTTCAAGTTTTATGTGGTTAATTTTATCTCTTCCTTAGGAAGCCTAAGATTTTATTGATTTCTACTTAAAGCCCAGGATTTATTACAATAATGTATACTTTCTTTTAATGATTGTCTGGTTTGATTTTAGTATTGGGATCCAGTTGGAATTAGTTTTGGTATGAGGTGCAGGATATGGTAGGGATTTGATTTTCTTCCTAGATTGTTACTCACTAATCCTAACACTCTTCGACCTTGACCTATGAATTTATAATACAGTGTCTACGTGTGTAAGTACATGTGTGTGTTATGTATGTTCCAGGCTTTCTGTTGTCCACTGGACTCCTGTTCTTCACTGTTTTTGTCAATCCATTTCTTACCCCCTTCCCCATTTTCAAGAGATTTTTTATTATACTCACATATTTATATCCAGAATGACTTGAAAATTACTTTATGTTTCAAACAGAAAATAACTTTAGGGTTATGATTGGAGTTGTATTAAATTTTTAGATTAATTTGAGGAGAAGTGGTGTTTTTACAGTGTTGAGTCTTCCCACTGAGGAATATGTTATGTCTCTCCATTTATTCAAGTCATCTTTTATGGCCCTTAGTAAATTTTTATAGTTGTTTTCACATTAGACCTACAAATTTCTTATTAAGTACTTTTAAAGCTATTTCACATTTTGGCATACTATGATGAATGGAAACTTCTTCCATTATAGTTTCTGGATGGCTACTGTTTGTTTATGTGCATCTCGACTTCACTATGCTTTTTGATTTACTCTCTGCAGTTTTGAAATATAGAACCAGAGCTAATGTGTAGAATTAGGATTGATGGGCTGAAGGTATATTAGACTATCAGGTCCACGAAGGCTATATTAGCACCAGCAGTATGGCCAAAGCATGCTAGGCATTCAGTATCTTTTGAGCAGTGGAATGAATGATTTTAGCTCAACAAAGGAAAACTTTCCAAAATATGAATAATAGGCTATTTTATAAGGTAGTGAGTGCTTTGCCTGATAATATTTTCACAGATTCTATATGCCCACTGGCCAGGATATTCCAGAGCAGATTCACACGTCAACTAAATGACATATCATAGATTACATTAATCTGCAATTTTATTTCCCTAATTGTTAAGTTAAAATAGACATGTAGAGCTGAGGAAACAGGAGCCTAGTCTAAAGAACATGGTGGGCATACATCAGTTTGTGTTGCCTGATACGCATTCTCACTTTCACCCGTAACAGCATTCTTATGTTATTGGGAAATGACCCCTCTTACTCAGATACCATCTTGTTAACCAAGGCACCTCACCCTCCCCTGCCAAAGAGAACTGGAACATTCGAAATTAGCTCAACCAGACACTCTTTCCCTGGAGTGTCACTTTTTCCTGAATCTTTAGGAGGGAGCTAGAAGGATAAATAACAGTTGGCACCTGTACTTTCCAACAGCAAGACCCTTTTGGGACTCTCTATTTATTCCTGCCACAGATCCCAGGAGCTGCCTTTATGCCTCTTCCCTGCAATAAACTCCTTTGTGATTACAGATGCCAGAATCATTTTTTATTGCTTACAAAGAAACCTAAATAGTACAAGGGAAGGAATAAAATCCAAGAGGTATTGAAACAACAACAAAAAAAAAGCTGCATAACTTGGTAACAATTCAGAAGGGAAGAGAGACTCAAAAAGACAGCACAGCCTCTAGGCCAGGATGTTTGGGACCATCTTATGCCAGGTGCGTACTGATAGACAAACAAAAAGAATCAAGCTTACAAAGACAGTTTGCACAATGTTCATTATTTTTTTTGGTTTAGCCTTTTATAAGATTCATTATGAACACTTCAGTGGGGGGGGGGGGGCTTGCTTATTACCACATCTTCTGCTTCCACTTTCAGTTGTTGCTAATTTGATGATGATCATCTGATTTATTTTGATCATCTTTTACTTCAAGGGCCATCTAATCTCTTTGCAGCCGTCTAATCTCAGTCTCTTGGAAACTGCACCTGCAAAATGTTCAGTAGTCATAAAGAAGAACTTAGTTTTATGGAAACAAGTGGCGTTTAGACATGCAAATGAAAGTTGACATTTCTGTTACCCAGAAGTCTCATGCTCTGCTATTGGAAGTACGCAAGTGCAGTTTGAGAAAACTTTTATTTGGGAAGACTAGGCAGAATGTCCAGTGCAAGTGAGAAACCTTTCTGGAGGATGAGGGTATGCAGACAGAAATGGACTGTAGGGGGTCCTCACACGCTGAGAGAGGATGGAAGGAAGAACATATGTATGGAAGGGTCTGCCCTCATTACCAAATCAGCCGTGAGGGGTGTGTTTCTGGTTTCTAGCTCTTCTGCTAACCTGCTGAGGGATTGGAATAAGTCACCCTTTTAACTTATGTCTCAGTTTTCTTTACTGCTGAGGTAACAGGATTTTATTATTTTGAAATGGAAGGACATTGTACACACACAGAACGTGACTCTTGAATAAATAGATGATCCAAGGTATTCCCTCTCTGAGGTACGCCATACACATGCATACCTAATTTCTGATCAGGTAGTTTTTCTTGTGCAGAGGCCTATTTTCTAAAAGTCATTAGGTTACTGAGCCATTGTTTTAAAGGGAATATTGAAAATAATTCAGCAGTATTATTTATAGCATAATCTCTAGTGGAATTGAATCCTGTCATAGAAGCTGCTTTTCAGTTTATAAAGATAACCAAAAAGCACAGCTGGACAGGTTGTTTGAAAAATTCATTTTTATAATCTGTTTCCCAGCTGAGACTTTGGGGGTCAGGTTTTTGCCAGAAGCAAACTTTCAGGGCCTGTCATTAAACACCCAAATGGTAAGATTTCTAATGGCAACATTGACACCGTGTCTAATGATTTCTCTGCTTCCAGGCACTGCTGTAATAAAGGCAGCTTCCATTTTTAGATTCCTGGGGCATATTTTATGTCCATTGGAAGCGAAGGAGGAGGAGGGAGGCCATGGGCATCCCTCACTTTCTCATAAAATTAAACAGTATAGCCCACTATTTACTCAGCTTAAAATTGTTTGCATCTAGGAAAATAAACATGTAAAAATCTGAAAGAAAGAAAAAGTCCTCATAACTAAATAATGCAATTGGATTTTGCAGTCTGATTCTAGAGAGTAAGAGACTCTGAAAAAAAATTTAAATGTAGGAGGGTAAAAACAAGTGACATTCTGCCCATTCACTAAGGAATTGACCAAGATGTCTGAAAAAGAGAAGAATTCAACAAGAATCAAGCACACTATGAACAGTTTATCCATCTCAGACCCATCACCCAGGCATGTTCTTCTGCTGGTCTCAAATGACAAAAGCCTTAATTACGTTGTCATGATAAGGAAAAGCTGACACTTGAATCCTCAGGTCCTGCTTATCTGCCAGGTCAGCTCTTGAAAGGCTTTTGTAGAATAAGTAGTCAGGAAAGGGGGAACCTGGGGATGTCTTTGTTTTTTGCAATAGACGAAGAGGACAGATTTCCAAATGAAATGACTTACTGGACATGTTGAGACTTTACTTGCTCTGAGTATAAAGGTTGGCTTATTACTTCTCATCTCCATCATCTCTCTACTTGGCAAAAACTGGTCTGAAACTCTGAACAGGGCTTCTAGTTCAGAGGTGGATATGTTCCATTTGGCTTGCTACAGATGCATTGCATGACTGGACAGGAAATATATTTCTAGATCTTAGTAAATAAGACAAATCACCAGGAGGGGACCTTAGTTTGAATTGATTCTCAAATCAGTTCTGGCTGGTTTCAGCTTCTTAAATACATGTCATTGGCTGACATCTCAGCTTTAAACTGTTCTCGCTTTCATATTGACAGGACCATGTGAATCCAACTTAATTAGCCAACAATCCACCAACAAATGAGGTGCACTGAGTGCTTTCCAAGCCAAAAATAAAACCCAGAGGCTCAAAATATTAGGCATTCGAGCTCTAGCAGTCGACACCCAAAATTCTTAAGGGGATTAGTTAACTAACTCGCTGAACCAAGGGCAAACATGCAACGACACCAACTCAGTAAACACAGGTGTAAAGTACATCTCCTCACATCATAACTCATTAACTTACACCTGCACTTTCTCGAACCAAGTAGCTCATCATTTCAATATTCAAACAACCTTGCACATATAACTTGAATAGTGGACAAATTTACCTCTACTTTCTTCACTGCAAATGTTTTCAGTCGTTATTTAATGTCTCTTCATGGTGCCAGGAGGCACAGGAAAAGAAAGTTCTTTGTCAGTTTCCCATGTTATACATGGACATGTAGAAAATTGTCAGAAGATAGATGGCACGAATGATTAACATACAAATGAAGAAGAAAGAGGAGTTGGGGATAATCCCCAGTCCCTGTATCGAATGGATCAATGGTTCATCTAACCAAAATTGGGAATATTAGTGAATGAATGCATGTAGCTGAAAGAGAGACACCAAAATTAATTCATTTGAAAATCTTCCAGATTCTACACAAGTGTGGAACCTCCACGTGGAAAGATACAGTGGGCCACTGAGCATGACTCTGGGATGAGGTTGCTGATGAGAGGTTTAGGTGACGCTGGCGTACATGTACTAGCTGACTCAAAGGAAATGAAAACTGAAAATAAGGGGTAAACCTGACGAACACCAATGTTTGAGATGGAAAGCCAGGGAATCTAAGGGAAAGGGAACTTTTCTTCTCTTCAGACCTCTAGGTAATTTCCATAAACATTCATTACTACATTACTGAAGGAATTTTTTGTTTTAAAGGGAAATTTGTAAACCTTGCATCATGGATAGGAAGTAACTCTTAAGTGCATGCCTGCACTCTGCTTTGGAGAATCTAGAAATAAGAACATAGATTTGTGCTGTTTTCTATACTGATATTATTAATCCCACAGACTCATGATTCAGCTGCCAACTGTAACATTGCTAAATATGGTGGACTAGACAGTAATTGTACTCTTTGGAAACTTGGAATCCTTCATATTCCCTGACGGAGTTTTTCATTTCATTAAATCTTTGACTTCTCAGATCCAAGTTCACGTTCAGCAGTGGTGGTAGAAACCTGTCAGAAATGTCTCTTTTTTACTAGATCAAAAATAAATAAAAGTGTGGCATGGAAAAATAACCCATCAACCTTAAAGCCCCTCAGAGCACTGCCTGAGAGCAAGACACATTTTTTCTTTCTCATTCGCTCTCTTTCTGTGTTTTGATGATATAATCAATATTTCCTGTCCAAAACCGCAATATTCTCCAGTCTTAGAAACCCCTCAAGTCTGCATTTAATGTCAGGGAAAATCATGCTCCATATGACAGATGTTTATTTTTCAGCTTCTGTATCTGAGGGCTTCATCAACTTTTAATGAGAAAAGAACTGCTGAATAATGTTATCAGTAGCAGAGACTGTAGGTGACAGTAGTTTTGCATAAGAAAATGTGAATATTAGAGGAAAATAAAGTCTGCCACCAATAAATCCCGATAAACATATATCTGTATGTAAGGATCAAAAATAATTTCTCTTGCATTCCCTTTTCGGAGCAGATAAATTTCTTGAAATAGAGATGCATCCCTTTGGCAAACCTGCTTTTGAGTGTCTGATGTCTGCTGGGCACTGTTAGGGGACTGGAGGCAATGCAAAGAAGGAAGTCATAGACCGAGCCTTTGAGGAGATCTAGGTTGAGAAGGAACACTGGTAATCTAGTTGTCAGGAAGTCCCCGTGAAGCTGTAAGGGCCCTATGTAATTCTTTAATTCTACATATCAGACCTTGAAGCAAATGTAAAAAGAGCCATTCAGATCACAGACATTTAAGATGGGAAGGTGACTAGAGATCATCTAGAGAAGTATTTGCCAGAGTTTCCTGAGCTTTATTAGAAAAAATAAAACAAAATCATTTTACCATTTGCACCTATCTGCATACAAGCACTTTTTTTTTGCCCACAAAGTTACTTACATACTTTACACAAAAATTCTAATGAAAAATTATGAAGTTCTTATATTTTCTTCCACCCTTCAGTGATTTTTTTCTTGTATACCCCAAAGAACACTAATGCAGACCATCCTCTTTAATTCCTTGAGAAGAAAACAATGGACCAGGCAATGAATTTAAATTACACTAGTCATTCAGCTAGTTAAGTGTCTGAACTATGACCAAATAGATCCCAGGTCTCCTGACAACCACTGTGGTATATTTTTTCTTATGTAAGTTACAACCACACAATGAAACTTGATATCATGTAAGCACATGTTTGTACACACAAACACACATGTATACTAGCGTTATATTAATAACACTGATGCTACTAATGCTCTCTGAGAGGGTCCAGAAGTGGGAATCAAGGAGAGCAGTGTAAATGGAACTCTGTTAATCAAAAGGAATTAATCACCCTCTCAAAACTGATCTCTCTGGAAAGAATTTACTTGCCAGAAGAATCATTACTCTTCCCAAAGAATTATGGACCTCCTCATGCTGTTTCCTAAAGTTCTTTGCTTGCCAATTAACTTGAATTTAACTGTGTACCTCTTTGTGGTTTTTCAAACAGCTCTTTTAGTTAGTGTCATAAAGTGTTGGTTCCAGTTCTTGTTCAAAATTGCTTAAATGAGTCCTTGCTGACAGCTCTTCAGGGATCTTGTCCACCACTGAAAGCTCAATGTGCAAACTGAAAGGCAATTTTGAGTGCACACATGAGTCAGAAACTCTTATTATTATTTTCTCTAAGCCACTTCTCGATTTCTTCCAGAGATCCTTATTTATTTTAGTTCTCAGATATTTCTGAGCATGCTCCACTCCCTATGCACCCAGATTTATGTACTTGGTACCATATGTCATTGCCACAGGACCCCATAAATACAACCTGAAACCAAGACCTTAGACATGCAGCCTAGTAGTTGCATTTAATGACTGCTAGTGTTTTTGGAAGAGATGGAAGCAGAATGATTAGATTTTGTTTTTGTTGAGAAAGAAAATGAAGTAATGTTTTACCAGTGTAACACTGATATACTAGATGTTTTATAGTTCTATTTTATGAATACTTGGACTAATAAAGCATGTAGGAGAAATACTTTCATACCTGTAATGGTTAGTTTGATCATTTTAAGCAGAGCACATACTGGTTGTTTCTTCTAAGTTTTGTATTTAGAAAAAATGTAATTAATTAATTCAATGTGCGCTTATTCTTTAACCTACAATGGATTCAAACCCAAAGTGTGCTGGTAAACTGCATGTTCTTGTATATGTCACACAGTTTCCTACCTTGCTCCCTTCACTCACATTGAATCCCCTAACTGACCCTGTACCTCCAAATTCCTCTTATCTTTCAAGACCTAAATGCCTCTGCATCCTTTAGGAAAGTTTTCCCAATTTCTCTTCCAACTTCCTCAACTCCAAAGAAATCACTTCCTCTCAGAATTCTTCTTTTCCTATCACTTACTGCATTCTACCTGCTATTATATGTCTCTGTGTACATATTGTCTCTGGTAGGAGACATCAAGCTACTTGAGGTCTAAGATTAGGTTTATTTATCCCTGAATTGCACATATCCATGACCTGTGCTTTCCTCATTGAATGACCTCAATAGAGCGATAGCATTTGAATGGATGAATAGCAGATACTCGAGCTAACTTGCAAAAATCTGGTACCCTACCTGTAGTATTTCTGAGAATTGTATAAGTTTGGATTGCTGGAAAGGAGGAGCACATTTTCACCTGTTCTTCCTTAATACAGAAGTTAGTGGTGAAGAGAAGGCAACAAATAATGATTAAGGACATAAAATGTGTGAAACATAAAAGATGCTTTGCATTTCTTCCCTAATAACTTATTGAATAGGAAATGTTGTTGTGATACCTGGAAGAGCTTCTCTCAGTTATTCCTTTTTTTAACATCTTCTTCCTTTCACCTATTTCTAGTAACTATAGCAAAACCTTATATTTACTTATTCATTAGTGTTTAGTTTACAAATAATTCAAAAACCCATAGTATTACTTTATACTCAGAACAGACCTGGAGACAGGTGTTATCCAAATGAGAAAACTGAGTCATAGATGGGTGAAGCCCTTGCCAGCATCACCTGTTGTATACCTGCAGCCAGAGAACAGTAGCCTGGGGGAGGGGCGGGGGGGAATGGAGCGCTGAGGGACCTCAGGGCCTGAGAGCTGTGGACCACACTGTCATTTCATAACTCCTAGTTACTGACCAAATCAATTTTTTTTAATGTTCTCTTTGGCTATTTTTTTAAATCTTTTTCTTTATTAAGTTTCAAATTCTACTATCTTTGGGTCCATTTTTATGTCTTATCTAGATTCTTGAGGTAAATAGTCCTTTATTTTCAACTTTTTCCTAATAGAATGCATGTAAGAATATAATCTTTCCTCGGAATAATCCTTAGGTTTTTTTCTTACTGGTTTTGACAAGAAATGTAATATACACAAATTGTTATTTATTTCTTCATAAGCTAAAATTTCAAATTTGATTTCATTTTCAACTTTAATTTTATTAAAAGAATACAGTTAAAAATCCCTAAGAGGTATATTTATATAACTATACTTGTTGTTAATTTCCAGTTTATAACATTGTGATCAAAGAATGTGATTTCTGGAATTCCCATTGCAGCTCACCAGAAATGAATCCAGCTAGTAACCATGAGGTTGTGGGTTCAATCTGTGGCCTGCCTCAGTGGATTAAGGATCTGGTGTTGCCATGAGCTATGGTGTAGGTCGCAGACGCGGCTCGGATCTGGTGTTGCTGAGGGTGTGCCATAGGCTGGTGACTGCAGTTCTGATTAGACCCCTAGCCTGGGAACCTCATTATTCCACAGACGCAGCCCTAAAAAGACAAAAAAAAAAAAAAAAAAAGGAACGTGATTTGTTTGTTTTCTTTCTCCTTTTTTTTTTGGTGGGGGAAACAATTTATTGAACTATTTGATAGTAAAATATATTCAATTTTATTACATCTAATTTCTTTTACATTCTAGTATTGCTGGGATTTTTTTTAAATTAAACAAAGAAAAAGAAATGTTAACTCCTATTAAATGTTATTAATAGATAATTGTTCCATGAAACTAAAATTACTTCGTAGAATCATATCAATTCTAGAAAATCACAGAAAAAAAATGGAGAATAAGACATGAAAATATAAAGTTTTTTTTTAGTCAGCAAAAGTTGTTTATGAACCAAAAAAAAAAAAAGACAATAAAAAAGTGTTGCTTCTTTGGAGCTGCTTTCTAATTATCTCAGTTATCTAAAAGGATAAGAATAGGCAAAAATCTCTTTTGAGAACCATACAAGGTCAGTTAAGAGAGATTGGATTAAGATGGCAGAATAGAAGGACTGGAGCTCAACTTCTCTCCCAAAAAACAACAAACCTACAACCAAATGCCAAGCAACCTTCAACCAAATGGACTGTAAACTTCCAAAAAAGATATTCTACTCCAGAAGACAAAGAGGAGACCACGTCAAGAGGTAGGAGGGGTGACTACACAATAGAAGCAACCCCATACCTCCCGGGTGGGAAGCCCCACAGACTGGAAAGTAACTGCATCACAGAGACTCAGCTACAGGACTGAGAGTTCTGAGCCCCGTGTCAAATCCCCATGCCTGGGGATCTGGCACAGGGAGAAAGAGCCCCCAGAGCATCTGGTACTGAAAGCCAGTAGGGCTTGTGTGCAGGAGCTCCACAAGACTGGGGGAAAGAGGAGACCCCATTCTTGAAAGGTGCACACACATTTTCACATGCACTAGGTCCCAGGGCAAAGGAAAGTTTCCATAGGAATCCAGGTGGAACCTGACTGCAATTCTTGGAGGATCTCCTGGGAAAACAGGGGTGACCATGGCTTGTTGTGGGGGAAGGGCATTGGAGGCAATGCTCTCAGGAACATTCATCAGCCTGCATTTCTCTGGAGGTGGCCGTTTTTGGGAAAATCTGGTCCCTCCCATCAGCGCTGAGAAGCCCCAGGCCAAACAATAATCCAGGTGGGATCACAGTTGCACTCATCAGTAAACAGACTGCCTAAAGACCCCTCAGGTGCACAGCTAACCTCTAATCTCATCCAGAGACAAAGCCCCACCCATCAGAGGGATAGGGATCAACCCCACCTACCCGTGGACAGACACTAGTCCCTCCCATCAGGAAGCCTACAGCAAGCCCCCCCCATACTAACTTTAGCCACAGGGGAGGCAAACATCAGAACTAAGAGAGGCTACAACTCTATTGTCTGCAAAAAGGTCACCACACCAAAAACCTACAAAAATAAAAAGACAGAAAACTATAACTCAGATAAAAGAGAAAGAAAAAAGCCCAGAAAAACAGCTCAGTGATGAGGAGATTATCAGCCTCCCAGAAAAAGACTTTAGACTGTTGATGCTGAAGATGATGCAAGGCATTGGAAACAAACTGGAGGCAAAGATTGATAATTTACAGGAAACACTGAACAAAGAAATACAAGCTGTAAAAATTAAACAAGAAGAGATGCAAAATACAATAACTGAAATAAAAAATTCATTAGAAGCAGCCAACAGTAGAATACAGGAGGCAGAAGAATGAATCAGTGAGGTGGAGGACAGATTAGTGGAAATCACTAGTGCAGAAGAGAAAAGCTATAAAAGATTGAAACGAAGTGAGGAGAGTCTCAGAGAACTCTGGGATAATGTTAAATGCACCAACATCCATATTTTAGGGGTGCCAGAGGGAGAAGAGAGAGAGAAGGGGACAGAAAAAATACTCAAAGAGATAATAGCCGAAAACTTCCTTAATATGGGAAAGGAACCAGTCAGTCAAATCAAGGAAGCGCAATGAGTACCATATAAAAGAAACCCAAGGAGGAACACCCCGAGACACATATTAATCAAAATGACCAAAATTAAAGACAAAAGAGAAAATATTGAAAGCATCTAGGGAAAAGAAACAAATGACATACAATGGAGCTCTGATAGGGTTATCACCAGATTTTTCAGCTGAAACTCTGCAGGCCAGAAGGGAGTGGCATGATATACTTAATGCGATGAAAGGAAAAAACTTCCAACCAAGATTACTTTACCCAGCAAGGCTCTCATTCAGATTTGAAGGAGAGATCAAAACCTTTACAGATAGGTAAAAGCTAAGGGATTTCTGCAACACTAAACCAGCTTTACAACAAATCTTAAAGGAACTTCTCTAGTCAGAAAAGAAAAGGCCACAACCAGAAACAAAAACACCAGAAATGACAAGTCTCACCAGTAAAGGCACATAAAGATACTAAATCATCCATGCACAATTATGCTACCAAAATCAGAAATCGTGATAAGAGCACAAATGCAGGTCACTGCAGAAGCACTTGCAATTAAGAAACCAACAACTTAAAGCAATCTTATTTATAAATAGACTCCTATATCAAAACTTCAGGGTAACCACAAACCAAAAATCTACAATTGATACACAAACAAATAAGAAAAATCAACTCAAATACAACATTAAAGATAGTCATCTTGTGAGAGGAGACAACAAGAGAATAAGGGAAGAAAAAAAGAGCAACAAAAACCCCAAACAGTTAATACAATGGCAATAAGAACATATATAGCAATAATTACCTTAAATGTTAATGGACTGAAGGCCTCAACCAAAAGACATAGACCAGCTGAATGGATACAGAAACAAGACCCATATATATTCAGTCTTCAAGAGACTCACTTCACTTCTAGGGACACATACAAATTGAAAGTGAGAGGATGGAAGAAAATATTCCACGCAAATGGGAATCAAAAGAAAGCTGGAGGAGCAAAACTCCTATCAGACAAAATAGACTTTAAAATGAAGAACATTTTAAGAGACAAGGAAGGGCACTACATAATGATCAAAGGATCAATCCAAGGAGAAGATATCACAATTTTAAATATTTATGCACCCAACATAGGATCACCACAATATATAAGGCAACTGCTAACAACCTTAAAAGGAGAAATCAACAATAACACCATCATAGTGGGAGACTTTTACATTCCACTTACAGTAATGGACAGGTCATCCAGACAGAAAATCAATAAGGAAACACAGGCCCTGAACGAAGCATTAGATAAGATGGATTTAATAGGTATTTATAGGACATTCCATCCAAAAGCAACAGAATACACATTCTTCTCAAGTGCGCATGGAACATTCTCTAAGATTGATCACATCCTGGGCTACAAATCAAGCCTCGGTAACGTTAAGAACATTGAAATCATATCAAGCATCTTCTCTGACCACAATGCTATACAACTGGAAATCAACAAGAGGAAAAAATGGCAAAAAATAAAAACACGTGGAGACTAAACAACATGCTACTAAACAAGCAATGGAGAGTTCCCGTCATGGTGCAGTGGTTAACGAATCCGACTAGGAACCATAAGGTTGCAGGTTCGATCCTTGGCATCACTCAGTGGTTTAAGGATCCAGTGATGCCATGAGCTGTGGTGTAGGTTGCAGACGTGGCTCGGATCTGGCATTGCTGTGTCTGTGGCGCAGGCTGGCAGCAACATCTCCGAGTAGACCTCTAGCCTGGGAGCCTCAATATGCCACAGGAGCAGCCCTAAAAATAAAATAAAATAAAATAAAATAATATAAAATAAAATAAAATAAAATAAACAACTAATGGATCACTGAAGAGATCAAAGAGAAAATTAAAAAATACCTAGAAGCAAGTAACAACAATGATATGACACTCCAAAACGTATGGGATGCAGCAAAAGCAGTTCTACGAGGAAAGTTTATAGCAATACAAGCCTACCTCAGGAAACAAGAAAAAGCTCAAATAAACAACCTAACTTTACATCTAAAGCAGCTAGTGAGGGAAGAACAGACAAGACCCAAAGTTAGTAGAAGAAAAGAAATAATAAAGATCAGAGCAGAAATCAATGAAATAGAAATGAAGAAAACCATAGAAAAGACCAATGAAACTAAAAGATGGTTCTTTGAAAAGATCAACAAAATTGATAAAACCTTAGCCAGAGTTATCAAGAAAAAAAGAGAGTGGACACAAATCAATAAAATTAGAAATGAAAAAGGAGATGTAACAAAGACATCACAGAAATACAAAGGATCATAAGAACTACTATATGCAACTATATGGCAATAAAATGGAAAACCTAGAAGAAATGGACAAATTCTTAGAAAAGTACAGTCTCCCAAGGCTAAACCAAGATGAAATAGAAAATATGAATAGACCAGTCACAAGTTCTGAAATTGAAACTGTGATTTAAAAACTTCCAACAAACAAAAGTCCAGGACCAGATGGTTTCACAGGTGAATTCTATCAAACATTTAGAGAAGAGCTAACACCTATCCTTCTGAAACTCTTCCAAAAAACTGCAGAGGAAGGGACACTCTGAAACTCATTCTATGAGGCAACTGTCACCCTGATACCAAAACCAGACAAAGATACCACAAAAAAAGAAAATTACAGGCCAATCTCACTGATGAACATAGATGCAAAAATCCTCAGCAAAATACTAGCCAACTGAATCCAACAATACCTTAAAGGGATTGTACACCACAATCAAGTGGGATTTATCCCAGGGATGCAAGGATTCTTCAATACCTGCAAATCAATCAGTGTGATACACCACATTAACAAACTGAAGAATAAAAACCATATGATCCTCTCCATAGATGCAGAAAAAGCCTTTGACAAAATCCAACACCCATTTCTGATAAAAACGCTTCAGAAAGTGGGCATAGGGGAAACCTACCTCAACATAATAAAGGCCATCTATGACAAACCCAGAGCTCACATCATTCTCAATGGTGAAAAGCTGAAAGAATTCCCGTTGAGATCAGGAACAAGACAGGGATATCCACTCTCACCACTACTATTCAACATAGTTTTGGAAGCCCTAGCCACAGTAATCAGAGAAGAAAAAGAAATAAAAGGAATCCAAATTGGAAAGGAAGAAGTCAAACTATCACTTTTTGCAGATGACATGATACTATACCTAGAGAATCCTAAAGACTCTACCAGAAAACCGTTAGAGCTCATCAATGAATTTGGCAAAGTTGCAGGATACAAAATTAACACACAGAAATCAACTGCATTTTTATATACTAACAACAAAAGATCAGAAAGAGAAACTAGGGAAGCAATCGTGTTTACCATCGCATCAAAAAGAATCAAATACTTAGGAATAAACCTACCTAAAGAGACAAAAGACCTGTACTCTGAAAACTATAAGACACTGCTGAAAGAAATTAAGGATGACATGAACAGATGGAAAGACATGCCATACTCTTGGACTGGAAGAGTCAAAATTATCAAAATGACTATACTACCCAAGGCAATCTACACATTCAATGCAATCCCTATCAAATTACCGAGGACATTTTCCACAGAACTAGAACAAAATATTTTAAAGTTTGATGGAAGCACAGAAAAAACAGAATAGCCAAAGACATCCTGAAAAAGGAAAATGGAGCTGGAGGAATCAGGCTCCCTGACTTCAGACTCTACTACAAAGCTACAGTCATCAAAACTGTATGGTACTGGCGCAAAGACAGGAATATAGATCAGTGGAACAGGATAGAAAGCCTAATTAAACCCACATATCTATAGTCAACTAATCTATGACAAAGGAGGCAAGAATGTACAATGGAGAAGAGACAGCCTCTTCAATAAGTGGTGCTGGGAAAATTGGACAGCTACATGTAAAAAAATGAAACTAGAATTCTTCCTAACACCATGAACAAAAATAAACTCAAAATGGATTAAAGATCTAGATATAAGACCATATGAAACTCTTAGAGGAAAACATAGGCCAAACACTCTCTGACATAAATGATAGCAACATCTTCTCAGATCCATCTGTCAGAGTAATGACAATAAAAAGAAAAATAAATGGGCCTTAATTAAACTTAAAAGTTTTTGCACGGCAAAGGAAACCCTAAACAAAACGGAAAGACAACTCACAGAATGGCAGAAAATATTTGCAAATGAATCGACTGACAAGGGATTCATCTCCAAAATTTACAAACACCTCCTACAGCTCAATACCAAAGAAACAAGCAACCCCATCAAAAAATGGGCAGAAGATATAAACAGACAGTTGTCCAAAGAAGACATACGGTTGGCCAAAAAACACGTGAAAAGATGTTCAACATCACCCGTTATTAGAGAAATGCAAATCAAAACCACTATGAGGTACCACCTTACGCCAGCCAGAATGGCTGTCATCCAAAAGTCTACAAACAATAAGTGTTGGAGAGGGTGTGGAGAAAAAGGATCCCTATTACACTGTTGGTGGGAATGCAATTTGGTGCAATCACTGTGGAAAACAGTATGGAGATTCCTCAGAAAACTCAAAATAGAATTACCATTTGAACCAGCAATCCCACTCCTGGGCATCTATCCAGAGGAAACCATGACTCAAAAAGACACATGTACTCCAGTGTTCATTGCAGCACTCTATGCAATAGCCAGGTCATGGAAACAACCTAAATGCCCATCGACAGAGGAGTGGATAGGAAAGATATGGTACATACACACAATGGAATATTACTCAGCCATTAAAAGGAATGAAATACCAACATTTATAGCAACATGGATGGACCTAGAAATTATGCGAAGTGAAACCAGTCAGGCAATTAGACAGCAACATCCAGTGCTACTGCTTACATGTGGAAACTAAAAAAAGGACACAATGAACTTCTTGGCAGAACAGATAATGACTCACAGACTTTGGAAAACCTGTGGTTTCCAAATAAGACAATCTGGGGGGTGGGGAATGCACTGAGGTTTTGGGATGGAAATGCTATCAAACTGAGTTGTGATGATTTTGTATACCTATAGTTGTAGGTATTCATTAAGCAATGAAGAAAAAAAAACAAAAAAGAACCATACAGAGGTCAAAGCCAAGCCATAGCAAAGGAGAGTTGATACTTAGTACCAAAGTGTTGGTTGGAAATTTGCTTCTCAAAGTGGGATCCTGGGACCAGTAGCATGGACATCCCTGGTACTGTAAATACAGAACCTTGGGCTTTATTCCAAACGTACTGGAGCAGAATCTGCATGTCAAGATTCCCAGGTGATTTGAATGTTCATTAATATTCCAGAGGCATTAGGTGGAGTTCTGACACTTCTCTTGCCTGATAACAGATTCTTGGCAGTTGAACTTCCAGGTGAGGTTAAGTGGCTTCTGACATATGGGGAGAAAAGTAGTATAAGCTGTAAATTAAGCATAGCCTGGGAGTGACAAGCAACACAGAGGGGTGAGAAATAGCAGTAATAGAAAAGAAAGGAAGTGGGTTCCTCTGAAGTGAGATATGCCTGTCACTTGAAGACAGAATTTACCATTTGCAATGGCCTCTGACCTGAACGTTTGTGGTCTAGAAATGTAGAAACATTTTCTACACAGAGGAGACTTCCTGAGTTCACCTTTAAACCTTGTATTTACTTGAAAAAATTGTTTTAATGATTCGAAGGTATGATAATGATATGTTTAAAATTTTACTTTAGAAGGGACATCTGTCTAAAATTGAAAGGGTATTTGAAAGTCTCTAAGTTTATCTTGTATTTTTGAGAAAGTCAGGCTGCCTCAGTTCAAATTGTCTAAAGGTTTCATTTCTTTCATTTGAAACCAGTATTATTTCTTTGTCCTGAACTTAAAAGAAATAACTAAATAACTAGTGAATTAATAAAATAATATATAGGAAAATGACAGACCCCACAGAATTGGAGGGTAACCAAATTTCTACTTTATGTAGAAAATTCTTTTTACAACAGCTCTGACAGGTGATCATTCAGCCCAAACATTTCAAATGATAGAGAAAGTCTCATACTTCAAGGCGGCCAGTCCATCATAACATGGTCTCATATTTTGAAAAATCAGTGACTGGGAATCAGAACACATATTTCCGAGTCTGGGGCGTCTTTCTTTAATCCTTCTAGACCTAACTTACTCCTGTCCTGGAGCCACTTGTTTCAAACCAATGGCTAAAACTCGCCTCACTTTTATTTATTTATTTATTTTTTGTCTTTTTTGCCTTTATGTAGAGCTGCACCCTAGGCATATGGAGGTTCCCAGGCTAGGGGGTCTAACAGGAACTGTAGCTACCAGCCTTCATCACAGCCACAGCAACGCGGGATCCGAGCCGCGTCTGCAACCTACACCACAGCTCACGGCAACACCGGATCCTTAACCCACTGAGCAAGGCCAGGGATCGAACCCGCAACCTCATGGTTCTTAGTCGGATTCGTTAACCACTGAGCCATGAAGGGAACTCCCCGCATCACTTTTAAAAACGCCAATTCCAACCGTAGGTCAGATTGCAATGAGCCTGAGTCTAGTCCTCTGGGACCTGGCATTGCTTCTCAGCTGCCATTGGCATCTCCCATTGTCCCAATTATAGTAAGAGAATACAGGTTGAATCTTACTTCCAGATGACACACTTTCAGTGGTTTCAGGGAACCACCAAAATTTAGAATAAGAAGGATCCCACAGGATTCAGTTAAGAAAAGAGGAACTAGCTGGCTATTGACAGAGTTTAATGCAGGAAATTGGATATACAGGTGGTAGAGAACTGCAAAAATAAAAAGGGAGCACTGAGGCAACACAGAGGTAGTAACTATAGGAAGCAAGTGTGACTCCCTAGGACTAGAAGACGAAGGGAAGAGAATCTAGAAGCTCCTAAGAAGAAGCCACCGAGCTGGGACCCAGGCCTCTGAGGACACTGCCTGGCTGCTGCTGCTTCCTCTGAGACAGTCCCAGGAGGCTGATCTGGAGGTGAAGGACAAAAACAAAAAACAAAACAAAAAACAGAAAACAAGGCTTGGCCCAGCTGCCAAGGCCGTGGTGATAAACCATTGTTGCAATACAACTGACAGGAACAGCAGGCAAACAGGAAGGAACGAGGCCTTCCCCCACCTCCTGCATCCTCCTCTTCCCCAGGGCTCCATACTGACAGAGCCCTAGAGGCCCAGGCAAAGGAAGATGTGCTTTGCAGAGTGCAGCCCCAGGCTCATAGAGCCTGCACAGCAGAGTGGGTATGCAGCTGAGACACTAGTTTACCTACTGGCATGAGGAACACTTGGTCCTCTTCCCTCTCCTTTTCACACCTGAGAATCTGAGATCCAGAGCATGTAAGAGCATTGTCTAGGACTCCACATAATATTGGTACAACTCAGGCACACATAGGTTTTTAAAAATATAATGGCAGTTAAAATACACTTTTGTTAAGGTAGAAAACCGTTAACTCTATCCTTTTAGATGGCCGATATTTTAATAGTTAATAGATGTATACAGGTGACACATTTTCAAAATGTGTTTTGGCTTGTAAGTCATACTAATTATAGTAATTGTGTGAGTTAATTCATTACCAAGCTACAGAATTGTGATTATCTATGCTAATACTAAGGGTCAGATCAACATAGTTGTTTTATTTTAATTACAATACCAAGATTCTGGTCAAGTAAGCACACTCTCCATTGTTTGTTGCTTGTGTGACATATGTGTACACAAAACTCGAAAAAAGTATTAGCAGAAACTTGGCCTGTTAGTGTTCTAAAGGATGCAAGGAGACAAAAACCAATGAAACCACTATGGAAAATATCCTCAGAAGGTATCTGCAATCAACACAGATATATGATCTTCATCATAATATCCCTTCTCTTTCCATGGGACATTAGAAATGATGTTTTTAGGAGTTCCCATTAGACCTGACATAATGTCCATGAGGCTGTGGGTTCGATCCCTGGCCTTGCTCAGTAAGTTAAGGATCTGGCATTGCCACAAGCTGTGGTGTAGGGTTGTTGCACCTGTGACATAGGCCTGCAGCTGAAGCTCTGATTAGACCTTAAAAAAAAAAAAAAGAATAAATAAATGATATATTTTAGATAGCTTAAGATTACCTAAAGCATTCATGGATGGTCAATACGTGCAGAAAAGTACAGGGAGTCTGCGGAATTTTGAATCTCAGCTCTGCCACTTTCAAGGTGAGCTTGAATAAATTACTTTGGTTTCTTGTTATCTGGTGATAGGAATGTTTATTTATGTATTCAACAAATACATGGAGTGTCTACCATGTACCTGGCATTGCTCTAATTGTTGGGGACCAGTGAATCATGCTGTATTCGATGAGCTTTCACTGCAGTGCAAGGGGGCAGAAAATAAACCCATAAATATATAAAATGTTAGGTGGCAGTAAACAATACAAAAAAAATGATCAATGTAGGCTAGTAGACAGTGATGAGAGGGATTATTTTTATAGAGTTCAGGGCGAAGGCCTGTCTGATAATGTAACATCTTAAGGAAAGGTGGGAGCCATGTGGATGTCTGAAGAAGAACTTTTCAGACAGTGGGGATCAGACATACAAGGGTCCTACAGTGGAACCTTCTTGGCAAGGACGGTGTGTGGCAAAGAGAGAGCAGGTAGGAGAGGTGATCAGGGAGCTGTGGGGAGGAGAGTAGGGAGCAGGGCCAGATCCTATAGGACCTGTTTGTCCTAGGGATCCTTTACAGAGTTGGGAGCAGAGGACTGACATGATTCAAAATGTCTTAAAAGAGTCATTATTGCTGAGAGTTCCCATTGTGGCTCAGTGGAAATGAACCCTACTAATATTCATAAGTATGTGGGTTCGATCCCTGGCCTCACTCAGTGGATCGGGGATCTGGCATTGCTGTGAGCTGTGGTGTAAGTCACAGACAAGGCTCGGATCTGGCGTGGCTCTGGCTATGGCACAGGCCAGCAGCTCAGCAGCTGCAGCTCTGACTTGACCCCTAGCCTGGTAGCCTGGGAACTTCCCATATGCCATATGTGTGGCCCTAAAAAGAAAAAAATTATTCTTGCTGAGTGAAAGATAGACTGTCGAGGTGGGAGGCCAGCAAGGGATCCAGGGAGCCAATTAGGAAACCACTGCTGTCATGCAGACAAAAAATGATGGTAGCTTGGTAAAGGATGTTGGGGTGGAGGTCTTGAGAACTGATTGGGTACCAGGTGCATTTTGAAGGCCAAGACAATGAAATTGCTAATGTACAGAACGAGAAGTAAAGAGTAATCCCAGAATTTGGGCCCCGGCAGCAGGAAGCATGGAGATGCTCTTGCTGAGAAGGGGAAGACAGCAGGAGGGTCTGCTTGATGGTGGGAAGGCTGTTGTGAGAGAGTAAAACAGTGACATAAATATGGTGATGTAAATAAAACTAGTGTCTTCCTTGCCCACAGCAGGCATTTGGCCAACCTTTATAATAATTCTCTGTTACATGTTCTTGTTCTCAGAATGCATTTATGTACTCCCTGCACTGCCCCCCCCCCTTTATTCACTACTTCTCAGCAAATCAATAGTCAAAACATTTCCACAGCAGTGGGAGGTCAGCTAAACCTCACCCAGAAAAATCTCCAACAGACTGCAGAATCAGCAGAGATAGATAAATTGCATTTTTCAGTAAAGAAAGAAAAATATTTGATACCAAAACAACATGCATGGCAATCCTCCTAGTTCCTTGAAGTCCTTGAAGTCCTTCAGGACCTTGAAAGTTTCGCTAGTACTGGTTGTTGTTTTTTTAATAGAAATTCTGTGCAGAGTGAAATATAATACTTCCTAAGCATTTTTTTCTTAGAATTTCTGAAGAGAGGCTAGAAAACTGAAAAGTAACCTAAAAAAATCTATATAAATGCTTATTGTATATATATGTTTATTGGCAAATTTTCCCAGTTGTTTTTGTTCCTTTGCCTAAAATTTTGAAGCATAATATTAAAAGGAAATAAGTGGTATATATATATTAGATAAATATGTCTTAGCAATATTTTATCCAAAGCCAACCCCCAAAATAGCCAACATATAAATAGAAGCATGAAGTCTTCATATAAAAAGTATGCTTGGTTCTTTAAAATTCTTTATTGCAGATTCATTTGAAATGTCAGTATTCAGTTCACATATCTCTATACTCTTAAGAATCATCAGCATTTAATTTATGAGTGTTTTTAGTTGGAAAGATTCTGCTGTTTAAAATTCAGTTCAATCCCCTTGGTTCGAGTTGAAGAATACTTACATCTTGTGTTTTTCCCAAAGCCCTCCTCTATGCTCAGGTTCCCATAATTAATCAAATCTTTAATCCAAGGTAGAATGCAGCCCCTATCACTGCCCCACCCCAACTCAGGGGCACTAATAACACAGAAAATAACAGCACCTGGGCATAAATAACACATTTGTCCCATGATTACTATTCCTCTGTCCCCAGGCAGCATCTAGTATATGCGTGGCTTCATGTAGAATTTAAAGCTGGGTGTAATGATGGTTTAAGAAATAAATCCTGCAACCAGCCAAGAAGCAGCTGAGTGTTCATTGCAGGTCAGAAGCATACAAGAACAGACCAGCTTCCCTTCCAGGAGTGTGTGCCTTGGATGTGTTCACGAGATTATTCAGCAGCAGAAAGTTGAATACCCTAGCTCTGCCAAGGAGGCAGAGTTGCAAACAAGCACCTCTTTCTGTGCTTGGCAAGTAGGAGCATTGGCAGAGTCAACAGAACCCTTGTAGATACCTTAGGTTTATGACTTATGGTTTTTAATACTAAGTTATGGTATGATAGGAACTTCTTCAGACTTCTTAAGTACACAGTGGAAAGCAAATATCTAAGCAAATATGCTAGCATTTAGTATAAAATGCACCAAAGTAGTTGGCACTGACAGTGAGAAGTCTGGAGTTGACTATACAGTCTTTTGTTCATGGGTTTCCAAGTATAACTTTCCTAACTTATGACCAGAGAATCATTTATCCCCAGAAAGAATCTACTTCTTAATATTTTCTTGAGCTTTAATCCTGCAAGCTCCATGTTTAAAGCAAGTTGTAAGGTTTACCCAGGTTTCATCATCATAATTATTAGCAATTTTAACTCTACTGACACGAAGTACATTTTCTAGCTTAGATAGCCTTTTGATTTAGATGTGAAAAACAAAACTGGTTTTGACTGGTATGTTTTTAAATTTCAGGGATAGTTGCTGTTCTCTTCTGTGGAGTCACACAAGCACATTATACCTACAACAATCTGTCGTTGGATTCCAAAATGAGGACTAAACAGGTAAAAGAAAAAACTCGCTATAGGCTTTGTGTCTTTTCTCAGTGTAATGGTTATGTAGCAATTCTGGCAGTGCACTCAGAAGGAATTTCATTAGTAAAGAAAGTAAGCTTAAGGCTTCATTATAGGTTGGATATTTATAGATTTTTTTTCCTTCCGGATGACTATTAACAATTCCCTTGGTAAGCAAAAATATAGTTATAATAGTCTCTCCCTCTCTAGAAATATGGAATGTAAACTGTCTGTCTTAAAGATGAAAGGCCCACTGTCAGTAATAATTCACAGTCACTTACATCTGAGAGCATTATAAAGTATGTGAGATTGGGTAGTTATATAGAAAGAAGGAAATGAAGAAGAATAAGGAAGTAATGTTTGGTCTTTAATTGGGTGCTTTCATTTCCAAGTAAATTCAACTGCCAGTTGTCACACAAGCAAAATGTATCTCCCATATGCCAGGAACACATCTGTTTCAGTATTTGCACACAAACACAGATCCATTCCACAAACATTTGCAGCATAGCTTCTCTGTGCCAAGTACTGTGCTAAGTCCTAGGAATAAAAGGGCAGATAATATATGACCCTGCCTTTAAGTGGTTCATTATCAAGTCTGTGGAGGAAGATAAAGATGTACAGTGAACAATTACTTAACCAAAGTGTGGTAAGTATTGTAATGGAAATATCTGTAGAGGTTGTTTGAGGAGAATTTGATAGGGCCTCCTCTCATGGTTAGGATTGGGAAGGCAAGGAGGAAGTTTCCAGAGATGATAGCCTGATCTGGAGCTTGAAATACAAATAGAATTTAATTAGGTAAAGATGTGACATCCAGTAGGGGATGAGATGGTGGCAGGAAGGGCATTGGGGGCCAAGGCTGTAGCAGGGCAAAAGCTCTGAAGCAGTTGATTGGAGAACTTTAAACAGGTCTGTGTGGCTCGTGAATGGAGTAAGGCTGAAGTTATGGAATACAGTGAGGGATGAGACCACACACACAGCCAGAGACCAGCTTATGGAAGGACTGTCATACCTTGTAAAGAAGTTTAAACTTTGTCCTAAAGGTAATGGGGAGTGGTTTAAACAACAGAAATGTACTGTCTCACCTTCTGGAGTCTAAGGTATAGGCAGGATTAATTTCTTCTGAGGGCTACGATGGGGAATCTGTTCTATTCCTTGTTCTTCCCTTCTGGTGGTTTCCTGATGATGCCTGCTGTTCTTTGGCTTATAGACACATAATCCTAACCCCTGCTTTCATATTCATATGGCATTCTTCCTGTGAGCATGTCTGTCTCCAGATTTCCCCTTTTTATAGGTCATATTTGAATATGAACCCACCCAATTCCATTATGACCTCATCTCAACTTAACTAATTACATTTTCAATGACCCTATTTCCAAATTAGGTCAGATACTGAAGTACTGGGGGTTAGAAATTCTCATATGAATTTGGGGGGACATCACTCAGCCTATAACAGAAAGTCATTGAGGCATCTTAGGTAGAGTAATTTTAGAATAATTGAATTTCTATTTTAAAATAGCACTTGGACAGACAAGAAGAGCATGGATCAAATGATACTTCTATCAGTTAGCTTTTGCTGTGTAGCAAGTAACCCCAAGGGCATTCAGCAATAAGCATTTGTTCATTATACATCTGCAGGGTTCAGCTCTTTTGATATGGATTGATGTGGGTGATTCCACTTGCCTCAGCTAGACTGATTCACTGTGTTTTTGGTGGGGCTACATTCTAGGGTTGGCTTGGCTGGAGCATTGCAGCCAGTGCATGTGTCTGTCGTTATTCACCTGGCAGAAAAACAGACCCCAATGTGCAAGTTCATTTCAAGCCTCTCCTTCTACCACATTTCCTAAACATCCAATAGGCAAAGAAAATCACATGGCTGAGCCCAAGATCAAGAGTCTGAGCAAGTCACTAGCCCACAGTAGGAGAACACTGTAAAGTTATATGACAAGGAACATGGATGTAGAAAATGAAGAAGATTTTTACAAAATGGTTGCAGTCCATCGCAAAATCGAAATGGAGTAGAAAGCCTCCTATAATAGGCTCAATGATGCTGAGAACATCTGATGCGCTACTGGGGCAATGGGTGTAGAAAAAGCCAATGAGACATCTAAGCAAATCTGTAATTGACTAGGAATTCCTAAACAGTTTTCAAAGACTTATGTTAAATCTCCCTAAAATGGCTATTATTTTCATTCTTCTCTCATTGTCATGTCCCAAGCTCAGCTGGACCTGGCCCCATCCCCCACCTACCCAGGGACTCAGCAAGGTCCCACTCACCCTCTGCCCATCAGAATACTCAAAAGATGCAATTACAGAAATGTTAAGGATCCTTTATTTTGAAAAAATTAACAAAAAAAAACTGATATCAATACCTTGAAACCTCCAATATATACTCTTCTGGGATCTTTTTAATTATGGAAACTGCTAGCATTCTCTGGAGTTTAGAGGGAAACATCTTGGGCTGGTTTTTCCTGACCTCCTATGATTTTCTGGGCATTTGTATTCTGGGAAACTGAACTCTGTTTAGGGACTTGCACTTTTAAGTCATGCTATCTAGACTGCTCAGCAGAACTTCAAAGATAACTCATCTCATGGCGAGACAGCAGCCCAGCACCTGGGGCAGAAAAAGCCAAAAATCAGTGCCCCACAGCCTTCTGTTCTCCTCTGAATGGCTTGACAAGCACTCCCTGATGGGCTGCCAGCATCCATTTTTACAACAGTTTCCGTTAGGGAAGGAGATTCTTAAAAGTTCATTCTTTAACATCCAGATAATTGCATCCCTCCATCTTTGTTCCCCCGTCGCCTTCTTTCCTGGGTGCCTGGTTCATAGTAGGAGCTTAACGAATGCTAATTTCCTTCCCTTCCCTCTCATACCTTTTCTCATACCACTTCTTTTCTTCCAGGAGCTCTCATTTTCTATTTATCATTTCTCTTAATATATGCATAAGGAGCATATGTGTTTATTTATGCCTGTATGAACATACATACCTCTACAGTTTATTTATGCCTGTATGAACATACAAACCTCTACACACACATTCCCCACCCTAGTATATAGAGTCTGAGGTCACCATTTTAAAAGAAATGAGATCTTTTTCTTTAATTAACTTCACAGATCCATTGTCCTTGGCCACATCTGCACCAGTGTAGCAAGCAGTTTGAATTCCATGTGGGAAACCAATTAGAAATTGTAAGGAAAAGCTGAGGCAGGTATTAGAGAGGTCACCACTGTTTCCTCTTTGAAACAGGAAACGTTTAGAAAGTATTATATGACGACACATGGTTAGAGAATACATTATCTTGCTCTGTATCTCCCCAAGTTGTGTTCATTGTCAGTGGGAGAAGTAGCTTCTTTGCCTCCATCCCCAGAACTGTTTAATGGGAGTGAAGGAAGTCAGTTAGTGAAGTTCAGGGGAAATCTATGAAAATCAACTTTTTGTTATAAAATCCTTATGTAATCTGATTAACAAAGGAATTTTAGTCATGGACTGTGCCTATACCACCTAATCAACAGCTACATCTGGGTACTAAGACTTTTGAGAATTAATATATCCTATATAGCTTCAAGAATTAGAATGTGCTTTTAAAATTGCATTTTTACTTTAAAATATGTTTTGTAACTGATGATATTGACCATCTAGATGCAGGTGAATTGATTTTCACTCCAACCCATAAAGAAACATGTAACATCACTGTGTGTTATGCATGAAGCAGCATAATAGAGACACTCTGGTGCTATTACCCACCAGGAGGATTTATATTTTTATAGCAAAGCACTCTAGTAAAGAGTATATGAACACAGGCCACAGTCCCTTTCCTTGAACTCAGTGCTGAGTGTTTTTACTTTAGGGTGTGCACATCTAGCTCTAGAGACAGAGACAGACAAATACTATAAGCCCTGACTTTTGCCCAAGAAACTGAGAACCACTCTAGAGATATTTGAGATGGACATCAGCACATAGCAGTCTGTGAGCTTAAAGGTCTCACCCTGAACCCTCTGGGAGACTGCATACTGCCCTCATGACCCCACTCACACAAGTCCCAGCCTGCCCCCAACCCTTTCTTCCTCATTCTCTCACCCCCTAGGCAGGCCTGGGAGCTTGTGATCTGGGCCAGACTCCAGGGTATTTCTATCAGCTGTCACATCCTTGCCTGAGGCTGACTTGCAAAACTGTGTACTTCTCTACTATCCCTTTTAACCAGAATTTCTGCTTCCCTTCCTGTAGTATCCACCTAAAAATTACCCCCAGTAGGTACAGATGGCATATGATATTAATTTAAATAATTAACATCTACGATGCATTAACATGTAGAAAGCATTTTTTTTTTTTGCAGCCACACTAGGGCACATGAAAGTTCCCAGACTAGGGGTCACCTATGCCACAGCCACAACAACTGTGACCTATACCATGACTTGCAGCAACACTGAATCCTTAACCTACTGAGTGAGGCCAGAGATTAAACCCTCATCCTCATGGATACTATGTCGGGTTCTTAACGCACTGAGCCACAGCTGAAACTCCCACAAAGTACTTATTTAATTTTTACTTCTGTACCTAAGAGGTAGCTTTTATTGTCACTGATTACCTTCATTCATTGATCTCATATTCCTTGAGAATCTCTTTTGTGCCAACCACTGTTCAAGGTTCTGGGATACAAGACTGAACAAAAAAGGAATTATTAGTAGAGGAGCTTTAGAGTAATAAATAAGCAAAACATACAGTGCATTTGTGGTAAGTTATAAGGCTAATAATAAAGCAAGGAAGGGAGGGAGGAGTGTGTGTATGGGAAAGCAGGTTTTCTTTTTTAGACAAGGTGGGCATTTGGGGCAGAGCTATCCAGCAATTGGGAACAACATATATAATGATACCCTGAGATAGAGTGACCAATGTGGCTGAGATGGAGCATGTATGAAAGACAGGATCAGAGCAGTGACAAGGGACAGGTCCCAGAGAATGAATGAGGTAGAAGAACACCAAGGACTTTCTAAGTTCATGCTTGGCATGATACAATTTAAATTTGAAGACAGGAGGTGCCATTTATTACCTGGGGAAGACTGCAAGATAGCACTTTGAGTGACAATCAAGGACCAGGTGTTGACTGGTACATTTGAGATGTGTATTATTTACCATAGCAAAGCTGTCGATAGCCAGTTGTATATAGAATTCTGGAGTAGATGAGAGAAATCTTGGCTAGGAGTATAATTTCTGAAGTTATCATATATTGATGATATTGAAAACATGAGGCTGGATGATATCTCTAAGGGACTAACAAAGGAGAGATCCAAGAACCAAGCGTTGAGACTCTCCAGTGAAGAAGTCAAGAACCAGCAAAGCAGACCGGGAGGAGTAGCCAGGAAGGAGAAGGAAAGCCAAGAAAGTATGGTGTCCTGGGAGTCAAATGAAGAGTGTCTTAAGGAGCATGATGAATGGTGCCAAATACTGCTGACAGGTCAAGTAAAATGAAGAACATGAATGTCACTGGTGACATTGATAAGAACCATATTGTCAGAGTAAAAGCCTGAATGTAATGGGAGGGAATGGAAATGATAGGAGGAAAGGAATTATGTGTGTCAAGTTCTTCAGAGGAGTTTTTCTGTGAGTGAGGAGCAGAGAAATGAGATGATAGGTGGAGAGAGAAATGAGACCAAAAGCAAATTCTCTTTATTTTTAAGGTGGGAGGAATAACAGTCCTTATGCTGATGGGAATAATAAAGAATAGAAGAGCATGTGTTAGAGGATTTGCCAAGACTTATGAGTGGCAGAGGCAAATTTTGAGCTTAGATTCTTTGATTTTGTAGTTCAAACTATTTTGCCTCTTACTAAATATTCTTTGGTTCATAGATGAAATTAGTAGCTACTGTGGGGCTTAGCATCATTTATTCAGTAAACTTTGAATGGGTAGATAGATGAATGAATGAATGAATAAGTGTTTGGCTGGTTTTATTAAATTTTCAACTAATTAGCCACTTATTTTTAATTCTACTGTCTTTGAAAAGCTAACAAGTTCAGTGCTTTTTTCTTTTTTTTTTTACTAAAATACAGATTGGGATGGACATACATATTTTCATGTGTTTATTTTTGAAAAGCCAGATTCTTTGCCTACCATTTATGGACAAACAATGACATCTTCATTATAGCACATTCTTTACAGATGCTTATTTTATTTTCATTCCGCCCAGATGATAGTTTCAGTGTTTATCACTATTGAATGAAAAAGCAGCAATGCAAACCCAAATTTAAATTTCTGATTTAAAAAAAAGAGAGAATGGAACCAAATTGGATGTGCTGTGCATGACTTTGTAAGAAAATGCAAGAAAAAGATTTGGAATGTGGGAGAAGTCAGACACTGTGGTGGAAAGAACAATCGACAGAGAGTTCAGAAAGCTGGAGTTTGCCCTTACCTCTATAACTAATCATGGGACCATGGCTAATTAATTTAAAAATTTCAGTTTTATCATATGTAAAATGAATGATTGAACTCTATGACTGGCTTTGAAGGATGACACTCTAAACCTAATATTCTGTACTTGGCATAGAGCGTAAGATATGCATCTGGTTCCCTTTTCCAAACTTGGGTGAGGCAGGGATCACTTGTTTACAAATTGCAATGCATAGGGTAAGAGGATAGATCAGAGCCTGCCATGGCTTTTGTTGACAAATCATTGGGTGGACCATTTTATTTTATTTGTTTTGTTTTGTTTTGTTTTGTTTTTTTCTTTTTAGGGCTGCAGATACAGCATATGGAATTCCCAGGCTGGGGGTTGAATTGGAGCTATAGCTGCCAGCCTACACTACAGCCATGGCAATGCTGGATCCTAGTGGAGTCTGCGACCTACACCACAACTCATGCCAATGCTGGATACTTAAACCACTGAGCAAAGCCAGGGATCAAACCTGCATCCTCATGGACACTAACTGGGTTCTTAACACGCAGAGCCACAACAGGAACTCCTGAGTGGACCATTTTAATAAGTTGTCAAATCAAATCTAAAGATGAAGCAATCACACATCAAAGTCCCAGGTTCATCCCGGGGTGAAAAGTTTTGTTGAGGGCTGGATACATCTTCCTGGAAAAATTCTCTGCCCCTATATGAGTGGTTACATTGGATTCCTCAAAGACTGCCTATCTCCGGGGGTAGAGAGTACAGAGCTTATGTTGCTACCACTCGGTCTCAGGGACTGACTGAAGGACCTCCCAGCTTTTTTTTTTTTAATTTTATTTATTTATTTTTTTCCATTATACTCAGCTGCACAGTATGGTAACCCGGTTACACACATATATATGGATTCATCACAAGTGATTGGATATAGTTCTCAGTGCTACACAGTAGGATCTCATTGCTTTTCCATCCCAGAGGCAACAGTCTACAACTATTAACTGCAGACACCCCTACCATCCCACTCCCTCCCCCACCCTCTTGGAAACCATAAGTCTTTTCTCCAAGTCCTTGATTTTCTTTTCTGTAGAAAGGTTCATTTGTGCAGTATATTAGATTCCAGATATTCGTGATATCATATGGTATTTGTCTTTCTCCTTCTGATTTACTTCATTCAGTATAAGGGTCTCTAATTCCATCCATGTTGCTGTAAATGACATTACTTTATTCTTTTTTATGGCTGAGTAGTATTCCATTGTGTACATATACCACATCTTCCTAATCCAATCATCTGTCAATGGACATTTGGGTTGTTTCCATGTCTTGGCTATTGTGAATAGTGCTGTAATGAACATGTGTGGGCAGGTGTCTTTTTCAAGAAGATCTTTGTCCGGATATATGCCCAAGAGTGGGATTGCTGGGTCATATGGTAGTTCTATGTGTAGTTTTCTAAAGTACCTCCATACTGTTTTCCATAGTGGTTGTATCAGCTTACATTCCCACCAACAGTGTAGGAGGGTTCCCTTTTCTCCACACCCCGTCCAGCATTTGTTGTTTGTGGACTTGTTAACCTCCCAGCTTTTCTTTTCAAGCATGGATTGAGTGTAGACTAAGCACCACATTGTTGCACGGCAGGGATCATGGTAGAAGCCAGGGATACAAAGGCAAATAAGGCATAGTTCTCACCCCTAGGAACTCCTAATATATCAGGGGACACACACATGAACACACAGGCACAAACAAGAATCCTATGTGACAGATGGTAACATAGAGGGTGCACACCATGTCGCGGGAACCAGGGGACTTAATTGCTTCCTGGAGGCCAGGTGTTCATGGGAAGTTGATTGTGGGTTGGGTGTTTTGGAGTTGGGTATAAAGATAATTAGGAGATAACCTTGCATACCTCATGGGGAATGAAAGCAAAGAGAAAGCAATAAGCAAAATCAAAAATCTAAGAAGGAACTGGACAGGTCCCAGAAACAAAAAGGTGGCACCCTCTGACTGGGGCTCAGGTTGCCTTGGAGAAGTAGACAGGAGTGTGTTTGAGTTGCTGGTATAGTTGTGGAGCAAGAAAGGGAAATTTATGGGGGACAGTTGAGAATTAAAATTGGAAGTGAGTTCAGGGGGACGTTTAAGTGTCTCACTGTGCTATGTTTAGGGGAATTATATTGTCTAAGGCTAATATTTGCTTAAAGCTTTTAACCATAGAGATGGTAATAATCAGATTCGTGTCTTCCAAAGATAATGAAGGTAACATCATGGAGGAAATGACATCAATCTATGACATCAATTTCACTGCTCACCATACTTCCTTCTGATAAATACTTGCGTATGTAACATCTAAATTTATCTTAACCTTCTGTGGCTCTATATATATTTTTGTGCTGTCTAATCTCTTAGGATATTGTGGTCCACATGAAAAATTTATGGAAATTTACCGTTTGGTTTGTCTTAAATTTAGGAGTTACTGAATTAATAAATGAATGAGTGAATTATGACCATTAACATTCCAAGGTAAAAAAATAGAAGGGAAACAGTATATGCTAATTAATGGTTTTAGTTCATCCGATATGATGCATTAATTTAAAAGTAATGACTTGGATGTACAAAGCAAATGTCTAGAATAATCCTGAGATACTGAAAGAAAGATCAAGTACGATTCCATTACTTGTATAAGTTTCCTGCAGTGTGCCTCTGCCTTATTGATTTGCATTACAGAGGGTTTTGATTATGGTTTTGTGCAATTTTCCTCCGTCACTTTTAACAAAAGCAGGCATGTGCCATTCCAGTTACCTGTTCTGAAGCACGTGGAGAGAGAAAGTCGTGGGCAACAATTCCCCTGCCTCCCTGGCTTCTGAGAAGTAAGATCAAAGATATCTTCATAAAGCACAGAATTGCCTTTAAAAAAAAAAAAACTCTAATTACATTTCTTTTGTCAAGATTTCTACCACTTTTCTTCTTCCCTTCATTCAAAGTACTTTTAAAAACACCATCCTAGAAGGGTTGAATTCATAAATGATAGCAAAGTGTTTAAATTTCTCCTTAGCTAAGCTGGTGATTCTTTTCAATGAAACTTATTATATTGTATAAAGGACATTTAGTAGTTCAGCTAATAAGTGCTCTCTTTTAAATGCTAATGAGAGTGGAGCTCCCACTGTACTTTCAGTGCCCAGAAAGAATTATAGTCTGTGAACCCTTAGTTAAGAAGCCTTACTCCAGCAACCAACTTGGACTATAATATGGGCTACAAATGACCTTTAGGCACTGTTAATAGTCCGTATCTCCTATATGTCAGGTACTGGGGCCCAAGGAAATAAAGCTAAGTAAGGCATGAGATGTACTCTCCCTTGAAAATTGTTCATATAATTTTTTTCTCTGATAAATCTATAACTGTATTATAACTTCTTTTTTTTTCTTTTTTTCTTTCCTTTTTAGGGCCACACCCACAGCATACAGGGGTTCCCAGGCTAGGGGTCAAATTGGAGCTAAAGCTGCTGGCCTACGCCATAGCCACAGCAATGCAGGATTCAAGCCACATCTGTGACCTACACCACAGCTCACGGCAATGCCAGATCCTTAACCGGGGATCAAACCCCGCAACCTCATGGTTAATAGTCAGATTCATTTCTACTGTGCCACAACGGGAATTCCTATAACTGTACCATAACTTCTCAATTAAGTTTCAGCTACTCTTTTAACCAAACATCTGTGTTTGTTTATCATAGTATGTAATTACAGTTGAAAATTTTCAGTCATAAAAATCTAAGAAGTTCAGAGCACGATGGGACTATAAAAATAAACTTTTAAATTCAGAATTTTATTGGAGGAAACTGAAGCCCAAGGAAGTTTGATGACTTGAGGGGTAGAGTCAGTTCTCCAACCAAAGGGCCAACCTGAACATAGAGCAGTGCTCAAGGGATATGTACTGCAACCTAAAAAGCACAGTACCCACCTCTAAAAACCGACCTTTGGTGTATTTGTTAGCCTATTGATGTATAACAAATTACTGCAAAATTTATCAGTTAAAACAGCAAATTTGTACTCTTTCATATAGCTATTGAGGGATCCGAGTCTAGGAGCATCAGCTTAGCTGGGTAGTTCTTGCTCAGAAGCTCACATGAGGTTGCAGACAAGCTGTTGGCCAAGGCTACAGTGCCTGAAGACCTGACTGGGCCTGGAGGATCCACTCCAATGGCTCACTCACATGGCCATTAGCAGAAAGCCTCAGTCCTTCACCGTGTGTCTTCCATTGGGCTGCTTGAGTGTCCTCATGATGGGAAAGTTACTTTCTCACAGAGCAAGTGAAACCACAAAGAGAGAGAGAAAGAGAGAGAAGTCATAGTGCCTTTTATGAACTAGTCTCTGAAGTCACGTCTGCCGTATTGTTTGTTAGAAACAAGTCACTAAGATCTGTCTGCACTCAATGGGAAGGGAATTAAGCTCTGCCTCCTGAAAGGAGGAGTATCAATGAATTGTGAACATATTTTAAAACTACATGGAGCCTGATGCCTTTTTTTGGAAGTAATTTTTTGATATAGTTTCAATTTCTTATATGGTTGAATATTTAGATTTTCTACTTCTTCAGTCAACTTTACTTTCCTAGTAAACTATCTAGTCTCTCCAGATTTTCAAAAATTTTAATAAGAGCAATTGCTGAACACTATATAGTACCAGGCACTAAAAATATGTTTCATAGAAAGTATTCCAATTAACATTTACCAAAAAGTCCATGAGATAATTACTAATACTAGACAGATTTGTCAAGCCTTAAAGAAATTAAGAAGGTCACCCAAAGGATAGAGTTGTACAGCATAACCCATTATTATTTTTAATGTCTTTTTTATATATTTGATTACATACTTTTCCTGTAGAAAATGATGTGCATGTATTTGCCCCTTTCTTTAATTATGAAACTATATATAATACTGATCATTTTAAGGAATAGCACTTGGATTTGTTTATACATTCTGCTACCATATTCTCTATTTCATTCTTTTCTCCCTTTATCACTATCATTTTCTTCCTCTTCTTGGGTTTCTCTTCTTCCTCCCTGTCGCCTTTCATAGATGACATTGAACCCAAGTAACCTTGTCCTTGCCAACCAGGACTCCCCCTTTTACTCTTCTTTTCCTTTCTCATCCTTAACACTGACTGGAGACTGCTTTATTAATAGGTAGAACCAAGAATAACTTTTCTTTTTCCACCAAAGTTTTGATGCCATCATATCTTTTATCCTATTCTTCTTTTTCATGTGACAGATATCGTATTCCATTCTCACTGTTCCATTCAGGATTCATCACTGTTCCATGTAGCTAACAGTAATTGAGTTTTACTGTTGTTTTCTTCTGCTTCTTCATTAAGACCACAAAAGGCTCTATATCCAAATCACCTGCCAGGACTGCCATCTCTACCCAACAGGTAACATCTTTATGGCCCATATTAAATCACCATGGCATTTCTTGCCAACAAGATTCCAAGCCTTCTCTTAATTTTTGTCTTACCTTCCAAAACCCCAAGAAAGTATACTTACATCTTTAAATGTTTTCTAAAATTTAACTTTTATTGCATTGCCTCCAAATAATGGCTTTGCGTTCTTTACCACTAGGCAGAGCTTCAGTCTCTCAGAGAGATGGTCCCCCTTTCTCTCTCTTACTGGCATTCTTTTCTCTTTCACCTTTAGAAAACAACTCCATCATTAATGCATAAGTATCAACATATAAATATGTAATCCAGGTAATGCTTAATGGCAAAATATATCTTAATAGTATTTAAGAGATCAGCTGATCTGGTCCCCACTTTGATGACATTCAAGACAGATGGTTGCTCATTATTACCTTAAAATTTCTAAGGATAGCAATGACATAACTCTCTTGAACAGCCCATTATAGTTTTATCACCCTACTTGATAGGTATAGCTATGAAGGGCTTCAGTCTCATAATGGCATTTTGGGAAGATAAATGGAAATTACTGTAATTTTTCTATTCATTTTAATTAAATTCTACTGATGCAGCACAGAAAATATCAAGGCTGAATACATGTGCCAGTGTGTTTGTTAAAGAATGCTGCCAAATTTAAGGATGCCATTTCCTTGATGGTCTTGAAAGATGCAGCAAATGGATTTATAAAATGCAAAGTCTTTGTGCAATTTCTTCAAAAGAGAAATTGAAATGCTTCTGGAGGCAAAGCTCAAAAATCCAAAGAATCCCATCAGTAGAGAGATCAAAGTACCTGAAAGGAAAATCTAATAAATGAAGAGTTTGGTTTCAGGAAAGGCACTTAACACGGTTGTTCTGGGTTACATTAAGAACTTGAGTGGAGTCAGCAGTGACTGATCTGTTCTTGAGGGAGAAGAGAATGTCCCTTATAATGGACCTACTTTAGCCGTGAACACCCAAATAACAAAATATTCCTGATGTATTTTTCCACTAGTTTCAAACTGTTAAAAATTATGCTTGAAAAAATACTCCTTTACCCTTTTTGTACTGTGCCTTGCTCCATTCAAGTTAAATTTTCAAGGACAAACTATAGGGGCAAAGTTACCTGATGGAAATAAAGGAATTCTTCTGATGGGAAAGAATGTCTAATCTTGTCTCAAGCATTGTAGGTAACTGAATTCACACAACTCTTCCCCAGAGATCTGTGAAAATGTGGTCCTTGGAACTCAGATCTGGAAAAAGTGTTATTTTGGCTTTCTGGGGCAATGACTTCAGACCTCAGCACTTTCCATCCTCTGACTTGCTTTTCCTTTCTAAAGGTGCTGCTCTGATGATAGGATCAAGCTCTCCAACTAAGGGCTGAGGTGGAAGATATCTTGGTCAACTGGAAGCAGACAGGCAGAGAGGGACTATGGGTAGCACATGGGATGAGAACCAACCAGGTTTCAATATTCTGAATTCTGACACAGGTTCCTGGGTAGTTAAGTGTGAATTTCTGTGATTAGCCTTAGGGCCACGAGGCAAACTATCTCTTAACTGTTTATGTCCTTTAGTAGGTGTTTGCAAATAGTGGTTTGAGAACTAGTGATATAACAATTCAATTTTATGACACTGTCTATACTCATTTCTGGCATGAATTAATGACTTACACCATCCTTTTAGGGAAAACATCACCATTCTTCTCCTTTGTGCTGATTTGCTATTTGTTTTTTGGCTTGCTTTTATAGTACCAGATTGGGGCCGGTGGTCTACAGAGGCTCTTTGCTTCATTCATGTATATTAGAGTAAAAGTTTGAGACCATCTAACCTTCTAGACCATCTAACCTTCCAGGGAAAAATACTGCGATTTTAAGGGAACATTTATACCTTGTTTGGCTCCACCAAATTTTTTCATGTAATGGCTAGACTCTTGCTAGGACTCAGATACATGAGCCTGCAGAATAAGATAACATTCCTTAAGGGTCTTCCTGATGTTCTGGGCTGAAAATACCTTATTAAAAGCTCCAGAATGTTTCCAGGCACTAGCTCAGACATCTAGCCCTAGTTCCAGATCTGCCTGAGGTCCAGGCAATCCAAGGGAAGGAGCCTGAATTTTATCCCTGCTTGGGATTCAGGCATGGAATAATATAAGTGTGAGGAAGGGGGTAATAACAGAAGCCAGACACAGAGAGGAATGGTTCAGCCTTTATGGGGGAAATTCCTATAAACGAGAAGGCATCTAGTACAGCCTGAGGTCAGCATCCCCTTGTGGGACACCGTGAGAATGGAGGTGGTCCTCGCAACCCTCCCACCAGCTGGCATGTCTGCATTCTGAGGACACAGGCACTAACTGATAAAATGGGGAATGGGAGCAACAGCATTGTTTCCCTGCTGGGACCTTCCTCTGTTCCCAGAATGTTGGGTGGTAAACTAGAAAGAATTTAAGCAGGTGTCCAAATAACTCTACTAAGGGACCATCTCTAAAAGAACTGGACACAAGGAAGTAGAAGTCCTCCCTTACTGGTTGGAAGGAGAAAGAAATGGCAAGGAACAGGAAGTAGGCACAAAAGGACCTTAAGGTGCCAGTGGCAAAAATAGCAGGTGCCCGAAAGAGTGAAGTTGTCTTAGAACTGCAGGTGGGAGGCAGAGGAGAGTAGAGAGTGTGGTCAGAAGCTTGGGTGAAGCGAGCCCAGGTTGGTGCAGGTAGCATGGCTGTGGCTGAGCAGAGTAATCACATGGGCGGCTAGGCTGAAGCAGGATAAGTTCTAGACTCTGATATGTGCCACCCCTGCTCCCTCCTCTGGAAGCCTTCACAGCAATAATTCTCAACCCTGGGACTATGTTAGAATCACTGAGGATTTTACAGATCTCAGATGCTTGGGCCCTGTGCCCAGGAACTTTGATGTATTTACTCTGTGGCAGGGCCTGGGCCACAATTTTTTTTTTTAACTCTACCTAAGTGATTCTAATGAGTCATCAAAGGTGAGGCTCAGGAAAGACACTAGATGGAGAAGAGCTGAGATCCTGTCATTTGGCAGGTGGGGTTTTGATCCAGCAGACAGAAGCCAAACTGTCCAAGTGACTTCGTGTGGGGTAGGAACTACACATCACCGGGCCTGGTGCCCTGATTCTCTAGCCAGGCTGCACTGGAATCACCTGGGGAGCCGTGCCTAGTCCCCCAAAGGATTCTGGTTTAATTGGCATGGAGTGGGGTAGCCCAAGCAGCAGAGCTGGTTTAAAGCTCCTTGGGTGACTCTAATATATAGCAGCACTTGAGAACTTGTGACCTAGGAGAGTCATTGAAGTCATTTATGAAGCTTCCCTTTGGGATTTTCAAAATATCCCAAAGAACAGGAAACTCTGGAAGGGATTGTATAGTTTGTGTGAGTAGGTGGAGGCTCAGAGCCATTTGGAAGTTTGTACAAATGCCTTTATATTTGCAGTCAGGATGTTTCAGAGACATTATCTGGATAAGCATTTCCACAGTTCCTAGATCCGGGAAGGCGGTCACACTGACAAACGAAAAATAACAACTGATAGACCCCCCCTCCTAGGGTGACTTGCTCATCTGTCTGAAACAAACAAATCGAGGTTTCACTTTAAGCTTCACAGATTCACTGTAGTAATCACAGCATGCAGAACTGTCACACTACATAAAAAATGGAACTTCTGGAGTTCCTGTCATGGCACAGTAGAAACGAATCCAACTAGGAACCATGAGGTTGCAGGTTCGATCCCTGGCCTCGCTCAGTGGGTTAAGGATCTGGTGTTGTCATGAGCTGTGGTGTAGGTTGCAGATGCATCTCAGATCTGGCATCGCTGTGGCTGTGGCATAGGTCAGCGGCTATAGCTCCAATTTGACCCCTAACCTGTAAGTCTCCATATGTTGCGGGTGCAGGCCTAAAAAAGCAAAAAAACAAGGGAGTTCAACTATTTAGGGGTATCTATTTTCACTGCTTTCATCTTTAACTTGGAAAAATGTGGATTTGATTAATATTTATCAAATACCTAATCAGTGCCAGTCACTCTCTAAGGTGGTTTAGTGAAAATTAGCATATTTAATCTTTAAGACAACAACTAATGAGTTAAATCTTAATAGCTATTTTACTGAGGAGGAAACTGGCACACAGAGAAGGTAGCTAATTTACCCGAGATGGCACAAAAAGTAGACATGGATGAGATTAGGACAGATTCCAAATCCGTTTTTTCCACATATCACCAAATAGCCTTTCTTCTAGCTCTGCTTGTTAACATAAAAGTATCTCATGGCTTAACTCTCATTTGCCAGTTTTAGTTTCATAGGGTAATTTTTTGTGATTTCATGAAATACATTTGGAAGGTTCCTAAGTACAGGATCGATATGAATCTAGACTTACCTACACTATCCTATGCTATAGATAATTCTAGTATAGAGAATCTAGTATAGAGAATTTTTCTATTTCTACAATTATTTGGAGCCCCAATAAATAAATAATATCTTCTTAGAGTCAATACTCTTGAGAGTATTAAAATCAAATATCTAATGTCATCAGCTGAGGAGGTATTCTTAAATGACAGTGATTCTAATTATTGGATTATACTATATATGAATTGCGAGGAAAGTTGTCATATGTCTGTTTCTCAAAAGCTCTGGCCAAGGCACACGTTGATAGTTTTCAGAACCGTTCCAAAGAAAGTTAAATGTTTTCTAGGTAACAGGGTAAATGTGTAAAGAAGAACCAAATATGTATTTAACGTTGTAATCTATGTGCAAATGTTGTACATGTTTGTTTTAAGAATTTTAGGTTCTTTAACATTCTCAAGAGCTTTCATCTTAGAACACATTATTCTGCTCACTGAATCCCTTCCCCACAAAAAAACACATTTGTGTCATCAGTTATAAGCACTCGAAAAGCTCTTATCACCATAAGGAACATATTCAGCTATTTGGAAATAGATAAGGAAAATCCTGTTTCCAAAAACATGTATTAGTCCTTAGTTTCAAGCAATTTACACAATGTTTTCCAGAGATAAGAAGAAAAAGGATGTAAATTCATCAACAGTGTTAAGCTGGACATGAAAATAAAACAGCCAAGTATCATTGGTAGAAAGTGATAGGACTGAACCTGACTACAGGTTTCTGCTTCTAATATGAATTTTTTGTTCAGAGAAAATATGTACTAGTGGATTTTGTGATACAGAAACTTTATGACAGAACACTGAAGTATTTTAAGCTGTCTTAAGACTTGCTCCAACCTCTATGTTCATCAATAGCTTAATTTTACTTTGACTTGACTATATATTTTATATGCCTTCTCAGCGCTTGTGAGTACTTTTAAGTGATTGATTCTTTCCTAAATGTTTTCCTTGGTTGTGATTTATTATAATGGTTTAAGTGGTAACCTACAGGAGAAGACTTTAGATCTGCTTTTAAAAGAGAGATTTCATTTCTATTTTTCACCTGAATATTCTAATGATTTATGCAATCAAAGTTTCTTTTTCTACCATTTTTTAAAGGCCACCCCCAACCTAGAAATTCCATTCGAAAAGAAAATGCTTTTTGATTTTCAGTTGCAATAGAAGCTTTAGCTTATGGCACAGAACACAAAAAGTGACTTTTTTCAGGTTCTTTTTTTAAGTAGAATGTTATTTGTCCTTTAGTTTCTCAATGACTTAAGGGCTGCAATTCAAAGAAAACTTAACGCCAAACTTATTTACTTCAAATATGTTTTTTCTGATCCACTGTTCAGCATCCCAACTCTTCCACCAGTTTCCATATATCAAGCCAAGCAACCACTAGGCTTGACAAAGAAATACTTAAATCTACCTTGCTTCTCAGCACACAAGAGTCAGGTGGGTGTGAAACCCCCCAGCTCTTCCCTGACACCACTTTCTCGGAATAAACCCAAGCCCCATGGACTAAAAGAGCCTAGGGTCTCTAAATGAACTCATGATCTTTAGCAGGAACCAGTGATCCTCTAACTAAAGCACAGCCCCATGGGCACTCAAAAGGCGTAGAGTAGTTTCAGAGTTCTGGGAGAGGTGTCCAAATGCAATGGGCTCAGGGAGACAGCCATTACCACAGGGATATCAGACTTCATGGTGGCCATGTTGAAAAACCATTTAAAAAACTCACATTTTATAGCTGGTTAACTTGATGAAGTCACGCTTTACCTTTCAAACTGTGAACTAGGTAAACAGAGAGATGATTTGATTGTGCACAGAAGTTACACAGAATTTAAAATAATTTTCTAATTTATTTCCAAATTTTTAAAAGCCCCAATAAATCATTTCTGTGTTTTATTGACTTTCAGATTTACCTGATTCTTGAGGGCCTGGGTGACTCACTTGATAGAGCATCAGATTTACCTGATTCTTGAAACATTATCTTTTAATTATGATGAGCTGGTCTTGAGTTTCAAAGTATCATCTAATAACTGAATTAATTTTCATTGTGTAAAATGTGGCCTTCCTTCCCACAAACAGAACTTTTTTTTTTTTTAAGAGAAATGTGGGCAAGGTAATTATTACACTCAGGTTTTATCATATGAAATCTTTAATAAGAAAAGCTTTTGCTATAGCTTTATGAATTTTTCCAGCTTGCAGTATATGAAAATTTATTTGTAGATGCTTATGTTAAAAATTGCATTATTTTAGACACTAGCTTAAGTGGACTAAATCCAGACATTTATTGCATTATAGGAGAGATCTACGCTATTATTTATTTGAAAAATATGCATAATAGCTCTTCACAAATGTTCACCTCATTAAAAAAAAAATGCCACTTCACTTTGGTTGCAAAGACCTTTCCTTGACAGAGGCACATTTGCTACAATGGTCTGTTTGAATTATTTTTCTCTCTCTCAGATTCATTTTTCAAATACTTCTGTGTCCAGATGATTTGAAGATATATGATATTTAAAGATGTAGAATTTTTTTCCCAGTTATGCATCAGTAACACAACAAAGGTCAGCTTTGCTATGTTTTGCAGGTGGTATGCTCATATATCTGACTACTTCTATCTGTTTAGCCTCACTTACTGCATTTTTCCAGGTTTCAGCATATTTGTCCTTTTCAGAGGATCTTCTGCTGGGCTAGAGCCATGACTTTTTGAATTATTAACACCTGTGCAATGCCTCCCAGAAGGGAGAGAATACAAATACTGAATTATTTCATGTCTTCAAGTCAGTCTTCACACGACCTTGGCATCTGGGAAGTAGGGCAGGGAGGGCAACTAATGCTGAATGTGGGAGACCTGGGCTCTCGGCCCAGGTCTGCTCATGCATTGGTGGTGTCCCCCTGTGCAAACTGTTTCTTTTCTTTTACTTTTTACTATTTTTCAAGCTTTTTAAACTTACTATATCATGGTAATTTCCCAGGCCACGGTGTAGGTGTTTTTGTTTTTTTCCTTCTTTTCTTTTTTGGCCATGCCCATGGTATGTAGAAGTTCTGGGGCCAGAGATCAAATCTACACCACAGCAGTGACAATACAGGATCCTTAACAGATTGAGCCACCAGGGAATTCCACAATATAGATGTTCTTCATTAAAATATATGATGAGCAACAATTACCTAGATCACTTGGTTTAGTTTTTCCTACTATTTCTTATTATTTACACCCACATTCTGTATTTTATAGAGAGTTAGGCTATAAAGAGAAGATGAGAAGGAACTCTGCAAAGTTTGTGTAGACTGCTGCTTTTCTGAAAATTTTTAAAGATAAGCTCCCCACCTCTCATGACTTCTCCGGCTTAGTGCCACTTCCAGCAGGGGAATGGATGGTGGACCACTTGTGCTTTTGGTTCCTTCATTCCTTCAACTGAGTCCCAGTCCCTAGTGATATGAAAAGTCCCTTTACTACTCTTTTGAGGAGAACTGAAATAAGTAAAACTCAGCTGAATTCACCATGGGCTCTAAAGAATTCAGAGCAGAGGTCAGGAAAGAAGTTTAGGGATCGTGATTTGGTGTCCTCACCAAGAGAGCCTTCAAAATCTCTAGAGCTCAATGAGAATGGGAGACCCAGGCGAAGACCTGAGGGGGCGAATCAAGTTCATCCATGAACAGGGATAGCTTCTACGTCAGGGCAGCAGAATCTATATAAAAGTGCTCACCAAATAGCTGTTGACTAACGAATAGAATTGTTGTGAGGACTAAATTAGTTTTCACACACTTGTTTCTACAGTGTTTGTGGCACTTATATGCACATTAGGTTTTGTTTGGGTTATTTCATTTTCTTTGTTTCCAGAGTGCTAGAATTAGGACTCAGAATTACATCTTGCAATACAAGCTTCTGATCTGTAATAGGATTATCTTATTCCATTAAATCAAATTAAAAATGCTAAAAGAAGATTAGTTGACATAGGTAAATCCTGGATCACATTATAGTAATTTTTCAATGAATTTAGATACAGTAGCTACCCATGTCAAGCCGGTAGATCAGAAGACAGGTAATGAGGAATGCACCTCTTGGCAGAGAAGTGAGAGGCCAGATCTGCCCTTTAGACAGCTGCCCGATTCTAGTCTCTGTTTTCTGAGTGTTGCAATGACTATTTGGATAGTGTTTTCAAGACTTCTGGCAGGCTTGAGAAAATGCATGGGCATTTTTCCATCTGGTCAGTAAGGAAAAACCCTGACCAGATAAAACAACTTGAATATTCTACCAACTGTGATAATTTACTTGCTCATTAGCTACTTCTTGTTTATTAACCACAGACCTCTCTGTTCCTCAAAGGTAGGAATTCCTTCTCTTCTCCTTGCATAGTGCCTGCCACAGACTCAATAAATGCAGGCTAAAATAAAGTGTAAATCTGAAACCAGGCTGCAGCTGCCGCCTGGGCTCTAAGAACAGGTGATGCTAAGGCTAGACTGTGGGCAAGCACGACCTGACCCCAAATTTTTCATTCTCACTCCTCTGTCTTGGAGTTGCAGGGAATGGCATCTCGTCTCATCATGAATTTGAGACAAAGTAAGACAGTCCTTTGACAAATTGTTCTTTTGCTAAGTTAACTGGAAGTACAGCATCAGGAGTTCCCTTGTGGGCCAGTGGATTAAGGATCCTGGCATTGTCACTGTATCAGCTTGGGTTACTGCTATGGCATGGGATCAGTCCCTAGCCAAGGAACTTCCACATGCCACAGCCAAAAGAATTTTAAAAGAAATGCAGCATCAAATATAGTGTCCAATCTTTTCCGTCTTGCATTTGTGAATTCTTCACTTTTGATATAAACAACAATTACATGATACTTTATGTTATAAATCTCATTTATAAATACTATATAAACTTTTATAAATTCCTTATACCTGATGCAATTCTGTGCCTTCTTAGTAGCTATGCATAAGTCAGAGTCCTTGGAATTGAAAGCTATGATTTCTATTTCTTTCTCTGTTAAAATTTATTTCAACTTGTCTTGAGTTAAAAATTCCTGCTTAATGTGCTCAGTTCACCCATGTATAAAACTATCCAACAAAACGTGTTGGATCCTTCTATAATCCACTCACAGATGCTTTTATGAGATAACATTCCCTAAACCAAACTTCATAATGCCCTTGTTTCATCCAAACCCCTCGAGAGGATTATATATCAAAACAATTAAAACTTTTTAGTAGAAATGGGGCCAAAAAGCTTCAGAAGAATAAGAAATCCTTTTTCCAAAAGCCAGATGAACTTGGACTTTTTTCCCCCTTGTGTTTTTATTAAAAAAATTTTTTTAAGTTTAACTTGTATTTTTCTTAAGTATCTCAGTGTTGTGGTTTAGGCCATGAAATGTTGAAAGGCATTTCCTACCCTGAAATGAGATACTAAGCTTGTTGCTTGAGAAACCTGACTGGGGCTCTGAACCTCAGTGAGTTAAATCCCCCCAGGGGTCCCTACACCCTGTTCAGGGGCTGTCTCCTCCCACCGGGTCCTGCCTCTCTCCTCCTCATCTTTAAGAATGTTTTTGCTCTCCTTCAGGGTTTTTTTTTCTTTCTTTTTCTTTAGAGTTAATGTTCTTCCTGGCTGTATATTTCCATCTTTTCATGTTACTGATTTTCCCAGCTTAAGAATCATGAAGCTGAACCAAAGTAAACTTCTGATTTATCATAGTAAATGTTCAAGAAATATTTGTTGCCTTTTATTTCTTTTGCGCTAATGGAACAAGGGAAAGCGTAGAAGGCTTCTTCTCCACCAGAGCCCCTCCTAACCGTGTGAGCACTTTTTACTAGAGTGGACCACATGAAATTACTGCTGTTTGATAATTTTGACCTATAAAACTGGGAATTTCATATGACTCAACTAATACCATGCTGCTAAGCAGCCAGACTTTCAATGTGTAAAGAGTTCCCACCCTCATGCATTACTAGGTGACCAACCAAGGGTCCTAGTTTGTCCAGCACTGAGGGGCTCCCAGACTATAGGATTTCAGTGCTCACGGCAGGAAAAGGGCCCAGCAAACTGGGACTAGTTGGCCATCCGACTTTTTACACTGTAGTCAAGTTTTGCTTTCTGTGCTTTCTTATTTCCTAAATGTATAAAGAAAACTGTCCAAATTCATCATAATAATAGAATTATCAGTAAGTTTTATGGAAGGCCTGCCATGTGGAGACACCTGAGTTAATTTGCTTAATCCTTCCAATGATTTAATGGGGTAAGTACTAGTCGTATCTTCATTTTACCAGTGGGTAAAAAGAGGCACAGAAAGGCCAAGCAGCAGAATTGAGGCCACAGAGCCTGCAGTGGTAGAGCAGGGAGCTGAGCACAAGGAATCTGAACCCAAATTTATTGCTCAAAGGAGAAACATTTGTGTTTCCCTTAGGTGTCTATGTTTCTCCAAGGTCTGTCAATGAAAGTGGTTTCTGAGGAAAAGGAATAGAAATGATTTCCTCCATCCCCCTCTGGCTTTTGACTTCTTCCTTTGCCTCCTGCCCTTGTCTTGATTATTTACTTCCTTTTTTTTTGTCTTTTTTTTTTTTTTGCCTTTTTATCTAGAGCCACACCCGCGGCATATGGAGGTTCCCAGGCTAGGGGTCTAACAGGAGCTGTAGCTGCCGGCCTTCACCACAGCACAGCAACGTGGGGTCCGAGCAGTGTCTGCAACCTACACCACAGCTCACGGCAACGCCGGATCCTTAACCCACTGAGCAAGGCCAGGGATCAAACCCGCAACCTCATGGTTCTTAGTCGGATTTGTTAACCACTGAGCCACGAAAGGAACTCCTTGATTACTTACTTTCATTACAATCGCTTAGCCTTGGTCATGCCACTGCCCAGCCCCAACCTGGTGACATTCACCTCACCTAGTCCCCAGTGCACGCTGCCCAGCTCTGAACCTGAGGTTTTACCCTCTGTCCACTAAGTGGTCCCTCCCCTCTGCCTGGACCACCACTTCCCGCAACACAGTTTCACCTGCAGCCCTGAGCATCCTTGGCTCTGCTCTCCACTACTAAGGGGCAGAGGGGAGGAGGACCAAGCCTCAGGGGATGGGCCTGTTGCTAGATCTTGAAGAGTGTTCAATCTTGAAAGTCATGCTAAGCAATTTGGCTTTTATTCGATAGACAGTAAGGAGCCAGCTGAAGTTTATAAGCAATGGCATGAGCACACAGTGTTTTAGAAAGATAAGTCAGAAGATGGACTGGAGCAAGGCTTCTGTAGGATTGCTTTCATTATACGAGACTGACAAATTCTGATGCGATAGCACTCAGCATATATGGTGTGGCACCAAGACAACTAGTCAATTAAATGGGAAAAAAAAAAAACAACCTAATTCAGTGACTTCAGCCTGGTGATCACATTCCCTGATTTTCACTCTCCTGAGCCAATAGAAAATTCTAACAAATAAAAAGACACAAGTTAAAAAAAAAAAGACACAAGTTATCAAGCTTTGTCTAGTGATGAACAGTTTAGCTCTGTTGGAATCTACTGTGCTCCAATACAGCTAATATGTTTAGTTGAAATGATGTTTTATTAATCTTATGTTAAGGCCTGAAAAAGGAATGACAGAACACATTTCATGCTATCCATGAAAAATGGTGAAAAGCGAAAACAAAAATGAAAGTGTTAAATCTATGAAGGAGAAACAGGTGCTGAAATATGCTATCAAACCATGTGATCACTGTTCTCTCTGTGCTTTTGGATTTCTAATAGATTGGTCTAAAACTGCATGGAAGGAGTTTCAGAGCTATAAAGGTAAAAAAATAAAATAAAATAAAACCTGCTTTAAAGATATCCCCAAATAGCCCTGGTTCCTGTTATAGGGTAGATCTGCTTTATATGAATGCAAAAGTTTTCTACGTACATGTCCAGAGTTCCCAAGTGTGTCCAAGCCCCTCACCCCACAGGAAGCTTGATACATATTTCAGCACATAGATAGCATATACTTTGCACTGAGACTTCCTTGCTAAGTTCAAGATCCTTATAATGGCTGCCAACTCGTAATACTTCAAAGACTGTCTACATTAATATCTTTCAAAGCTCCAAACCTTGGCAAGGAACAAAAATTGTTTTTGAATCTGCTTCAGGAATTGATATTAGAGAATAGGAGGTTTTCCTCTCAGCAAATTGAAGCTGACTAAATTGTTCTCTGTCTCCTTAGAAATGGAATTGATCGCTGGAGGTGAGCGCTGCTGCGTGGAGGCAAGGCGCTGTGCTGGGGAGGGGTGTGTGTGGGCTGAGAGGGGCCTTTGTTCTCTTAAATCATCAGCAAGTCAGTTGTTTTAAACCCAGTACAGATGCTAAAATACAGGAAGTAAGTGCAGTAGCTTGAAGTTTCATTAAAGACGACTGGAATTGCTGGATGGTGGCTGCCTGTTTTCTTTTAGCACTTGGTCCCCATGGAGCAGCCTGCTCCGGAGCGTTTCTGGGTGGCCGCTCTTGTCCTCGGCACTGTGACAAGTGAATTGAAACAATCCTTTGCAGACCTGTATTCAGTCCTGTTCATTAGAAGGAGACAACAAACCCCAGAGACTTTTCCTTGTAGTGCTTTTGGCATCGGCTTTGTCACTCCTTGGCCCCATACAAGCAGGGATTCTGCGATTTGAGAGTTCGGTGTAGTTCCCCCTGTGGATTTAAAAGACCCAGACTTTAAAGCCATCTGCCAAAAGGTTCTGGTGACGGTGTTGACTTTGTTATTTTTTCTTTTTATAGAAATAACAGAATTCTTATACCAGTAAATATAGAACAGAATAACGAGGCTAAAAGAAAATCCTTCTTCTACCTAAAAGCAACCACTGGAACTGCTAATACTTTTGCTTTTTTCTATCCAGTTTTTCTGAGCTATTTTCATTTAGTCAGGAATAAACTGTGTGTACAGTTTTGCCGCCTGCACTGTCTACCTGACAGTTATAAACTAAACATCTCTCATTAAGTCTGATTCGTCTTTGTTTTGTCATTTCTAGCTAAATAGATTTATCTAGATCCATCTACTTTTCTCTTACCATCTGTGGATTTTTATCATTTTATTCTTTCCTATTTATAGATCAAATTAAATCAGATTCCACAATAGCCTTTTTTTTTTTTTTTTAATGGCTGTACCTGTGGCATATGGAGGTTCCCAGGCTAGGGGTAGAATCAGAGCTACAGCTGCAGGCCTACACCACAGCCCCAGCAACTCGGGATCCAGGCCACATCTGCGATTCACACCACAGCTCATGGCAACACTGGATCCTTAACCCACTGAGCAAGGCCAGGAATTGAACCTGCATCCTCACGGATACTAGTCAGATTCATTTCCGCTGTACCACAACGGGAACTCCCCACAACAACTTACTGACACCATCTAAGTAAAAGGGTGTGTTTTAAAGGGATAAAATGTTCTTCAGTATAGGCCCAGAAATATGCTCTAAGCTTGAAATAACTCCTAATTGCTAATTCCTAGAATAAAAGAAGAAATAGTTCAGAGTTCCCACTGCAGCTCAGTGGGTTAAGAACCCAACTAATATCCCTGAAGATGTGGATTTGATCCCTGGCCTCACTCAGTGGATTGCTCAGTGGATCCAGTGTTGCTGGATGCAGGTCAGATCTGGCGTTGCTATGGCTGTGGCTGTGGCATCAGCTGGCTTTGATTCAAGCCCTAGCCTGGGAGTTCCCATATGCCACAGGTGTGGCCCTAAAAAGAAAAAAAATAATAATAATAAAAATTTTTAAAAATTGGAAAAAAAAAAGAAATAGTTCCTCAAGAGACTCACAGAACTAAGAGAAGATTGTGGGGAGATTCAGAGGATGCGATTCATATCCTACTTCAGCATTCTAAAGAAAGCATCCATCACTAAGCTGACAGAACCAGATTCCTCACTTGTCACTTTCTGTGTGATCTTAAATTTGTCATTTCACTTCCCTGAGCCACAGAGTCTTCGCCTGCAAAATGGGAGAAATAATGCTTACTTCACATGGTGACACTGTTTAGCATATAATCGATGCTTGTTGGAGCTCCGTCCTTACTATTCAAGATGAGGTCTTTTCATTATGGAGTTATGCCAATTTAAACAATATAAAAATAGAGAAATGGCATTTTCAAAAGCCTTAAAAGTATGAAACCTATTTCCTAAATTAACTGCATCCTCCTTTAGCTAGCGTTTTTTAAACAGGTAGCCCATGTTTTTCCTAGGCTGACAATTTCTTTTGACATCTGCATAGCATTCGATATATCTTGTTCATCTAGGTCAAGTATGGATGTAGATTCTCAAGAAATCTTATTATATGAATTGGTCATAATGCTGGGCCCTCTGGAAACCCAGATGATTGGTATAGATTGAATTCTAGAGGCTTGTTTCAAAAAGTGTATGCAAAAACCGATTTAGTACTGCCCGGCATTTTCAAAATATCTGTGTATATGCAGAGAAACAGCATGACCACTGTATAGTCTTCCCTGATTATTAAAGCTGATTCAGTTTCTCCTTTTCTTGCCCATTCTCCAGCCCTACCTCTTCCTTGGCTTCAGTGTGACTCAGACAACTGAGGCCCTCAGTTGGCTGGGGAATCCATTCACCTTGACCCCCCCCCATCTCAGTTCAGCCTTTCCTTTTCCTCTCTTGTGTCAGCAGGGACTTGGGTCATCTTCTTCTTCCCTTGTCTCTTCAACTGCTGCATCCATTCCAGCTGTTTCTCCTCAGCATGGTTTTCATTGTAGACAACAGATGCATTTTAAGCCACCTCTACACCTGCTTTCTCTAAGATAGTCCTTTCCTGAACTTCCTCCTGCTCTCTGGTCTTCTCTTTGTCTTCCAACTGCTCTACTAAGGCATCAAAGTCTACATTCAGAAAAGATCCCCAAATCACATCCTTTCAGCGTGTCAAAGAAATGTTAAATTATCATTAGATTTTATTACTTGGCTTGTGTAAAAGAGACAGCTATATTCAACTCTTTCTTCATTTTATATAGCTTATGTGGAATAAGTAAAAGTAAATATGAATACCATCAAAAATTTGTTTCTTTGTCATTACCTTTTTACTTCAGGTATAGACGATGCAGAGTTGTCACGATATGTTGTCTTTCAATAATTAGTAATTGAGAATCCCTGTGTGCTAGACATTGAGGGGATTACAGAAAAATGTAATGATAATAATCACCCTTCTTGAGCCCCTCATTTTTGCCTTAAGGTTTACATAACAACAACCTTGCACAGTAGGTAATAAATTCTCCAGTTTTACGTGGAATGATGTTGAGGCTTCAAGTTCTCGAGTTCATGCAACTTGCAACCAGAGGTGAGATTCAAGTTGTGTCTTTATAACTCAACACTTTCTTTTTATGACTCAACACTAAGAATATACAGCAGCTCTTAAGAGGTACCAGTTATGAGGAAGGGTGATTACTGGCGTTAACTTCAAATTTTGATAAAAATTAATTATATAGTTTTTTAATTTATTGATTTGTTTTTCCAAAACCTGGGAAAAATAGGAAGTTCTGCAAAGTTCAAGTTTTGTAAAACGTAAAAGTCAGTCACTCCTATCCACATTTTTCACTTCAATTTACATACCATCCTTTTCCTACCTTATAAAGTCATGCATTTTGGAAACAGAGATAAAGCATTACTTTATGAAAAATATGAAAATACATTCAGAAAAGTTATATGCTTGCCTTTTACTCATCACTCTTAAGACCTATAGACTAGGAAATTTTACATGATTCAAGAGGTGTTGAATGTGTGTCTCCCTGACAACTCATTAATTATTAATGTTTTCTCTTTTTCTCTCCCTGGAATTCTAGAACTGGAAGAGACTCTGTTATGTAGCCCCCATATGAAAATAAGCAATGACCTGAGAACCGAATGAAATTGGGACAGGCCTAATGAGAATCAGGAGGTGTGTGTAATGAGAGGCAGGCAGTGTGCCTAATGAGGAACTTAACAGACTCTCTTTCTATTACCCTTTTCCTGTTTTTCAGGGTAATATTTTAGGCTGTGTTTTACTAAACTTTTAATCATATTTTCACTTGTGTTTTCTTATATTCTTATAAGTTTCAAAGTAGTGAATATAATAGAAAGAAGTGGCAAAGTTGTACCATAGTGCAGGTAGATACACAGGGCAGTGTTAAAGTAGCACAGGGAAATCCGTTATATCTGGTTGTTTCTGTGCCACCCTGGTGCCCAGTCTTTTCAGATCCTGGAAGCTGGTTATATTTGCTGGGAATATTAGATGTTGCACATCTTTCTTCTAGGTCAGGGAAGACAAGAAAGGATGATGTGTGTGAAAACTCAGATGAATTGACAACACAATGTAGAGATGGAGGCTATTTCCATAATCAGTGGAAAAGAAAACTGGGACCAATAAAATGCCTGTCATGAGCATAAGGGAGAACTTGTGGTGCCCATTACTAGGTTTTGGCCATTTTTGTGTAATAAGATTAAAAATTCCTCTATTTAACTATTAACTCCTTGAAAATAAAAAGTATGCTTTATTCCTTATAGTATCCCCAGTGGTTAGCACAGCTTTAGCACATAGCAAGCAGTCAACCAACATTTGGAAGTAAACAGGAATTGAAGAGAATACAAATAGTGATTTTAAACTATTTTCAAATCTAATTTTTAGGCTGGTCTCATAAATAGTTCTTAAATGTGAACTACAGTGTCTACAATACTTTAGAAAACATTGGTGAGTTTTGAGTGGGGAAAGATGGTCTAAGAAATTTAAATCTGAATCTTGACCTTATGAGAGTGTATGGTTTAACTTTTTATTGTCTATGATATCCACAGTTCTCAAAATGCATTTGAAATTTAGTCCAGGTTGGAATTCTTCCTGGAACAAATGGTAAAAACAAAAGCAAACATCTTTTGGAAGCCACATTCTAGACAATGCCATAAAAACGTTACCTCTGTTAAAGCTCCACCGACATTAGCTCATAGTCCAAAATTAAAGATATACAAGGAAACAAACCACCATGAGATACAGCAGAAGTAGCAAACAACAGAACTAGACCCCAAGATTTGGATAAAGATTATAAAATTTTTTTTAAATTATTATTATTATTATTATTATTTGTTTTTTAGGGCCGCACCCGCAGCATATGAAGGTTCCCAAGCTAGCGGTCGAATCGAAGCTGTAGCCACCGGCCTATTCCAGAGCCACAGCAACACGGGATCTGAGCTGTGTCTGCGACCTACACGGCAGATCACAACAATGCCAGATCCTTAACCCAGTGAGTGAGGCCAGGGTCGAACCCACAACCTCATGGATCCTAGTTGGATTCTGCTGCGCCATGATGGGAACTCCACGTTTTTTAAATTATTAAAAAAATAAAAGATGGAAGCAAAATGAAAGAAAATAAATGAGCAAATAGATCAAATGACCTTAAGTTCTTAAAAGGGAATATTAACAGAAATTCAGTTTATGTAAAATATGCGTATTATAATAGGATGCATAACTTTCAACCCAGTGTAGAAATAAAGAAGGAAAAAAGGCAATCACACAAAAGCAGGCAGGAAATGGGAATAACAACAACAAAACTCCAAAGCATAGAAAGGCAAGGCTATTTGAAAGTAGATAGTAGAAATAAAATAAAATATATTAATAATAAACAAAACTGTAAGTAGATAAACTCTTTAGTTAAAAGGAAGGAACTGTAGATTTAACTTTTAAAAGTTTTGTTGAAGTATCACATACAGAAGGCGAAATGCATATAAGTACTCAGCTTGCAAATTTTTGTGAACTGACCTTAACTAAGTAAATAGCACCCAAGTCAAGAAACATCACCAGTACCTCAGAAGCCTCCTTCCAGTCACTTCCCTGCTATTCCCCAAAGAGTAACCACTATCTTGATTCTAATAGCATAGGTTAGTTTTTCTTTTTATTCCAGATTAAAGACATACGTATGTAAAGCAAAACTCATAAAACTTTCAGAAGATAGTTTTTATGAACTCAGAGTTTGGAAAGACTTCTAAAGCACAAAAATATGCAAAGGGGAATATTGATCAATTTACCTTCACTAAAATAGAAAACTTTTGTTCATTAAAAGACATCATAAAAATAGTAGAAAGTCTAGTCACAAATAAGAGAAAATATCTACAATTTGACATATAAATTTTGAAGGATCAGTATCCAGGCTATGTAAAGAATTCCTACAAATCAATAAAAAAGGGATAAACTATCCATTGATTTGAAAACTATACAAAAGTATTTCACATGAGAGGAAATCTTAATAGCCATCAAAATGTTCAACATCATTGGTCATATAGGAACTTCAAATTAAACTGTAACTACCAGGCTGAAAAAAAAAAAAAAAACTAAATACATAATTTAGTAGTTAAGAGTACAGACTCTGGAGTCAGATTATCTGGGTCCAAATCCCAGATCCACATACCTAGTTATATGCTGTGGGCGAGTTGCTGCATTTATTTGGTCTTTGGTTTCCTCACTTATAAATTATGCCTGGTAATTCTTCTTACCTCATAGGGGCATTAATCTCATTAGAATTATTTCATTTGTTTGGGTCAAAATCTTTGTGTCCTCTTTGACTTCAGCTTTGGTCTTCAGCAAATCCTCTTCTATTTTAAAATATATACACAGAATTTTCTCTCCTTTCACTAGTCTCATCGCTGTCACTCTTGTCTGGGTTCACAGATATCTCCCACCTGGGCTATTATATAACCTCTGACTGGCCTTTCAGCTTCAGCACTGGCCTCTGTAGGCTATTTGCAACACAGTAGCTAGAATAGTGGTGTTAAAGCATAATCAGAATGATGTAATTCTATTGCTCAAAACCCTCCAGTACCTTCCCATCTTCCCTAGTAAAAGCCAAAATCCTAAATCCTTCAGTTTCCTAGATCACCTCATCCCGGGTTCTCACTCCGATCTCCTCTTCCATTCAATGATAGCTTCATTGAACATTAAAATTTCAACACCCACCTTGATATTTTTTTCAACCTCCAACCAAGGGAAACCAAAGGCAAAAACAACCTGGAGCCTTTGAAATTCCTGTTGCAAAGTCAGTGAGAAGGAGGGGGCTATTCAGCTAACAAATGGGATAATCCCACTTTTTCCTAATTTCCTGTCTTGGACACATGGTACATCAAATAATTTCTGACCTTTGCACTTTCCCTCTCAAATTTTCATCCTCAGGCTTGCCCCCTCCTGTCCAAACTAGATATTCATTCATTCATTCACTCAACAAAAAGTTATTGAGGACTTACTATTGCCAGTCACTGTTCTAAGAACTGGAGATACAGTAGTGAACAAAACTGATAAAAATCCTTGCCTTTTGGAACTTAAATTCTGTAGAGGAGACACTAAACAAGATAAATAACTAAAATACACAGTATAGTAGTGATATGAATTAAGGTAAAGAAAAAATAAAGCAGGAAGCAAGACATAAAAATCAAGCCTTTTTTGTTTTGTTTTGTTTTTTGTTTTTTGTTTTTCCCCCAAGGAGTTCATGCTGCTGCCAGGGAGATGAGGACCACAGCTGATATACAGCAATGCCCATACCCATTCCTGCTAGAGTGAAGGCTCGAACTAGACACAGCCCAAATATTCATCAATAGTAGAATATTTAACTTCATTTCCATTCATTTATACCTTATAGCTGGGGAAGTGAATGAATCAGAACTATAGCAAAACAATATGCATGAATCTCAGGAGCAAAATACAGACCAATATATTCTATGTGATAAATAAATAATTATATAAATTGGAAACACATAACCATTAATATATTATTCAGAGATAGTACAATTTTCAACAAAAATATTAAGAAAAGTAAGGTAATAAGGTACACAAAATTTAGGATAGTGATTACCACAGAGGCTGAAAGAAAGAGATGGGATCACAGAGGAGCAGATAACAATTTGGAAATGTAAAAATCCATGTTCTTTTTCTTTAACCGTATGGGGAATGTGTAGACATTTATTATTTATTTTTTATATTTCTCAGTTATAAAATTCCATATTGTCTACTTGATACATAACAAAATTAATTTTAAACAAAAATCTAAAGAAAATACTTAAAGAAAAAAGGCTATTTATTGAACAGGAATTCCAGTTGGTAAATAAACATGAGAAGTTGTCCAAACTCACTATAATCAGGACTACAAATAAAACAATAATCAGATCATATTCATGATATTGTCAAAAATTTTTAAAGTTCACTAGACTAGGTGTTTTTCAGCTTTTAGGGAAACAGATATTCCAATCAACTGCTCATGAAAAGGTAAAAAGATATACTCGTGTAGATGGCAATTTCATGTATCTATTAATTTAATGATGTATAAACCTACAACCAACAAAATTTCAAAATAACATTTTTTTCTTCAACATATATTCAAAGTAATACCATTTTTGAAAAATATACATACAAAATAATATTTTTTTGTCTTTTGTCTTTTTAGGGCCGCACTGGCAGCATATGGAGATTCCCAGGCTAAGGGTCGAATTGGAGCTCTAGCTCCCAGCCTGCACCACAGCCACAGCAATGCAAGATCAGAGCCGTGTCTGTGACCTACACCACAGCTCACAGCAATGGCAGATCCTTAAACCACTGAGCAAGGCCAGTGATCAAACCCATGTCCTCATGAATACTAGTTGGGTTTGTTAACCACTGAGACACAATGGGAACTCCCACAAAATAATATTTTTATGAGTATATCTTTCTAGATTAAAATAGACTACATGGATTGGAGAGGGAGGGATCAGGAGGAAGAGTCAATGGGGGCTCTATCTTCTGTAATTTTCTAATTATTTTTAAGCATATTTTTGTATTGCTTGTTTAATTATATTTAATTTTACAAAAGAAATACAATTACAGCTGCATACAAAATTTGCAACTAATTAAATGTAGTATTTAAATGCAATTAGAGCATTTTTATCCTTTAATGTTTATATTTAAAAACTACAATGAATTTAAATTTAATGAGTCAGAATATCAATTAAAGAAGTGAGAAAATAACCAAGTATAACAAGTCCAAAGAACAAAATTAAGTAAAAAATAAAGATAAAAACAGGAAAAAAGAAAGAAATAGAAAACAAAACTACAGTAAAGTGGATTAACAAAGCCAAAGTTTGTTTCTTTGAAAAGATCAATAAAATAGACAATTTTGATAAGACAAAAAGAGAAAACAAAAATTATCAATGTTAGAAAAGAAAAGGGGGTCATAACCATAGGTGCTATGGAGGTTAAAACGTTAATAATATGTCATGCAAATAAACCTAAAAATTTAGATGAAATGGACAATTTCCTAGAAACATAACTTATCAAAACTGTCTGAAAGGGAGAAAAACTAAATAGACCTATACTTGTTAAAGAAATTGCATCAGTTGCTAAAAGTCTATTTACCAAAAATTATAAGGCCCAGATTATTTTATGATTTCTAACTTTCAAGAAACAGATCTTTCAATTTTATACAACTTTCACGAAAAAAAAATGAATGTTCCCCAAATCATTTAATGAACCTATTATAATACTCCTGAAATAAATATCAGTCAGTGACAGTAATAGAAATGAAAAGTATATGCCAATCTCACTTATGAACATATGCAAGGGTTGTGAACACGACATCAGCAAGCCGGATTCATCAATGTAAAAAAAGTACACTATGACTGAGCTGGGTTTATCTCAGGAATGCAAGGATGCTCTAACATCAGAATATTTTCAGTATAATTTACCACATAAACAATTGAAAATAAATTATCTCAGTAGATATAGAAAAAGTGTTGAATATGAGATATTCAGCATAAAATGCTTTAAAAATTCTTGGCAAAATATAGAGGAGGAATTTTCTTTATCCGATAACAGGTATCTGGTTAAAAACCCATAGAAAATATCCTACATGGTGGTGAACCTTTTAGAAGTGCAATTCCTTTTAAATTGTTTAAGTATTCTTCTTTTGGTGTATGTTTTGGTTGTCTTCCATTTTTTTTTTTTTTATTTTAAGCAGTGAACATCTTGATGTAAATCTATGTATACTTGTCACATTATTTCCTTAGGAAAAAATCCAAGAAGTAGAATTGTTCAGATCATGGTTTTACGTCCTATAAATTTTATTATATTTTCCTAAACTTCTGTGAAGGAAGACTGCAAATTTAACTGTGACACAAATCAGTTCCTGAGAGTTCCCTTTTTATTCATCTTACTTATTCAACAGACTTTTATGGAGCATTATATGCTAAGGACTCTGCTGGGGGTTGGTGTTCAGTGACAAACACAACAAATATGCTTGATGCCCTTCTGGAGCTTACAGCATAGTTTGGGGTCATCTGTATTATCTTCTTTAAGAAACTCCCTGTTTGTGCTTAGCCCATTTTTCTGAGTTCTGTTTGATTTTCCAGAAGACGAGATTTTAGGGTTTTCAGTATCTGAAGTATAAAGGGTACAAGGAATGAGATCTCTTTGGATACAGTAGCTTTGTTTTCCAAACCAAAAGTGGAACAGATGGGATAAAAGCACAAGAGACTTATATGGGGACAAAAGAATAAGTATTTGAAAATAGGCTGGTCCCCCAAAGTCTGAAATATATGATTTCTTCCCCCAGGGAAAGGGAGGGTGTGCCACACACAGAGAGGCTAGGGTCATAGGCAACAAATTACGTCGTGTTCCCAGCTTTGCCTTGAGCAGGCTCTCTAATACTCCTATATGGACAGTAATTTCACTCAAATTAAACATAGAAATCCCTATGGAGGAGGACCCTACAATACTATTTATCATTCTCAGTCAGCAACTTTATCTTTAAAAAATAACACAAAACTCAATGATGACAAGATAACCAACTAGCTTCAACTACAGGCTCCTTCCTCCCAAATCAAGTCTGGAGAAACTGCGTAACTGAGAGGAAGCATGGAACTGAGCAGGTAATAAAAACTGTTAAGGACAACTGGAGAAGTCAGAGGTTGTCTCGAATTGATGTGGAGGATGGCCATACCTGCACAGCAGCCCAAGCAGGAGACAGAGAAGAGGATTGATTAGAGATTTTCTGCATTCACCTCTTGCCCTCATTGTTTTGTGGTGAACTTCACCCTCCTTATGGCCATAGCCTAAGGCAGCTTTTGGGGTCAAGAGTAGCATCTGAGCAGTAAAGAAGTTGTTCAAGTAGTTCCGTCATGGCTTAGTAGGTTAAGAACCTGACGTAGTGTCTGTGAGGATTCAGGTTCGATCCCTGTCCTTGCTCAGTGGGTTAAGGATCCAGCGTTGCCCCAAGCTGCAGGATAGGTCACAGATGCGTCTCTGATTCGGTGTTGCTCTGGCTGTGGTGTAGGCGTGCAGCTGCAGATTTGATTTCACTCCTAGCCCAGGAACTTCCATATGCCCTAGGTGTGGCCATAAAAAGGAAAAAAGAAGTTAATGAAGGTGCAGGATGACCAGTTGCCCTACCCTTGAGTATCCTCTTTCTTCATCCCCTGGGCTGGTGGAAAATGACTGCTTCTTCCCAGTGTTACTTTGTTCTAAGGGTTTAAATGTGAGTCCCAGCCACAGGAATTGCCAAAAGAGTTAGCCTAATTCAGTTTTGAGGGGTGATTAAAAACATGATGGAGGCTTTCTCTACCCTGGAGCTCATCCCTTCTCATCTCCTAAAAATCACTGAAGGGGCACTCTACTGTGTATCCCTCATAATATTTCCTCGTGATATTGGCAGACAGGATTGACCCCAGAAAATATGAGCTCACAGGCCAAAATAACAAGATGCCCAGTGAGTACAACCACTAAAACACAGAGACCAAAATCTGGACATAAATCACAAGGAGCAAAATTATTGGAAAAGACAAGCCAAACATTTAAAATAGGTATAATTAGGAGTTCCCGTTGCGGCTCGGCAGTAAAAAAATCCAACTAGTATCCATGAGGACATAGGTTTCACCCCTGACCTTGATCAGTGGGGTAAGGATCTGGCATTGTTATAGCTGTGGTGTAGGCCAGCAGCTGTAGCTCCGATTCAACCCCTAGCCTGGGAACTTCCATATGCCATGGGTGCAACCCTAAAAAGATATAAATAAATAAATGAATAAATAAGGCGCATTTAGTATCCTTAAAGAGATAAAGGAGAATATTAGTAACATGGAGTGGGTGCAAGAAATTGTAAAAATAAACAAATGGAGTATGGAATACCAAAAAAAGTTAAAATAGAGAAAAACAGGCACCACTTTTATCTAAAACAAAATTTAAATTAGTCAATTAACAGAAAAGCCAGTTAAAACAAGGAATTATTTTTTAAATGACACAAATACCTCTGATATTTAATTGTCACATATAAATGCATATATTTGTCAATCTTTAGGTAAAGATTCAGTGCTTCTTCTTTGAATCTTGAAGTTCTAGGATGTCTTTCTTGCACAAAACACACCCAAAATATATCTACCAGAAATTCCAGTTTCTATTTTTGCGTTTTTAGTTCAGAGCCAAGAATTAAGAGACATTGGTAAAACATATAAGATTCTTCTAAATTCAGATGTATTTTTGGTAACATTTTACAGTTGTCCTGCTGACTACTGATTTAGTAGCATTTTCTAAGCAACTAAATTTTACCAGTTCTTTTCTACAGATTCAACTTAGCTCTTCTGAAAAATTTCAACTCTTTCTTTCATAGTCATATTTAACCTACACAGTCAAATTAACAATTACAAATGCCAACTTATAGCAAATATAAAATAGATTTTGAAACAAGTGGAATTGACTCTCGTTAAAATTTTTGTAGTGGGAGAAGTAACTTGGGCACGCCGTAGAGTAACCTCATACCTTCAGCACTTAGTGTGCAGAAAGCATTGGTCACCAGGTTTTCCAAAAGGAATGGAGAGTTAAACTAGGGAGAGGAGACTGATTAAGAACTTCTAGTACATATCTATAGCAGAGTCTCTCCCTCAATATATGTACCTGATTTCTTTTGCCTGTAAACTCATTTTGAACATCATCAAGAGTACACATGTAGCCCAAGAGAAGTTTCTGAAGGATCTTTGTGGGATAACTTTGAAGTACCTAAACAGTTTGGAACAAAGATAAAACTATCTCAGAACCACCAAAGTAAGTCAAAGCTAAAACTCTCATTCAGAATTGATTTACGCATGCATGGTTTTTATGTGGAAATAAAACTGCCTTCCTTGGAAACAAAGAAAAATATACTCTTGTACTGTAGTAATTCATAATTTTTGACAGTTTACCCATATTGTCAAGGGTGTGCAGTAGATTCAATACAAAGAGGCTTTAAGGAGGGGGGCGCTTTATAAATCTTGCTGAAAAAGAAAGCTCAACAGAGTTAATCGGTGTAAACTAGGAATTTTCCAGAGTTCAGTACAAGCACTGACAATCTATGTTCACTGCATTTCAACTGTACATTACAAAGAAACAAGTCAAGCAAATTTAATTTTCATCAGCTATTGATTTATTGATATCCATGCCTTCATAAAAATCATTTGGGAGCTGTTTTCTAATTAAATGGCATTATTCAAATGTCATATATTTTTTGTCTTCACTTTCATTGATTTCTCTGACTTATAAAGACTCCCAATTTCTTATCATGTTCAGTACAATCAGTGTTCTACTCTACGCCTCAGCCTTCTACTGAATGCCTTTCTGTAATCCATCCACAATAGTTCAGAAATTAAAGCCAAAATCTTTTGCATAATGAAGATTTTTAATCCCAAATTGTGCTTTTTTCTTTCCTTTGTCAGTCAAATAACTATATCCATCTGGAATTCAAAATATTAAGAGTTTGAATATTACTATTGCATATATTGAAAGCTGAGTGTTATGTATATGTATTAGACTGAAAATCGTATTGAAATACATAAGATCTATACTTCTTTTTATTCTAAATTGTGACCTATTTACCTCCATGTATTGTACAAAAGATGATCACAGAGCAAAAGAAAAAGTTGGGCAGAGAGTTTGACCAAGTTAAATAGCAAATCAGTTGAGTTAGTCTTCAAATTATTTTCCCTCAAAAATGGGATATGGAGGGGTTCCCATCGTGGCTCAGCAGTAACGAATCCAACTAGTATCCATGAGGACACAGGTTTGATCCCTGACCTTGCTCAGTGGGTTAAGGATCTGGTGTTGCCGTGGCTGTGGTGTAGGCTGGCGGCTGCAGCTCCGATTCGACCCCTAGCCTAGGAGCTTCCATGTGCCTCAGGAGCAGACCTAAAAGAAAAAAAAAAAAAATGGGAGATAGAATAAGTGTGGTAAATAGTTTTTTTTCTGAGAAGTTTTGATTAATATTGTACTATTACAGTGGAGTATTCAAAATCAGCTAATTTAGAAAAGGAATTCGAATATGATAGATGCATTAACATAATAACAGTATCTGTTAGGAGTAATACAACACAAAGCAAAGAAGCTCTAGAAATTTTCAAGCTGCTAATACAACTAAGTGCTTTTCCAAGCACAAGTTTTAACTTTTCAGTCTGAAATACTGAGACAAAGCATTTCTTAAAGAATACTAGTTTGATTCCAGTGTTTTGCACTTGTCCTGATAGCCTAATGCATGATGTTATGAAAGAGCTGATTATAAAACATCACTGAATAGTGTCCTCAATCCCAGGTATTTTAGTTTGCAACACTTTCATCATGGGAATGGAATGGCATGTAGCAGGCAAACACAGCTCATGGTATTTGGGGCTCAGTATTCTGTATGTTACCAGTGGTAAATCTTCCTGTAAAAAGAGCACATTATTCTTGTAGGGGATAGAATGCTACATCCTCAGTCATGTTGTGGGGGGTTGTCACTCAGATAAATGGTAAGGGCCGGGGTATTGGTATTCAACTCAGAGACTAGAAAAAGCAACATCCTTCGACATCTTCCTTTTTTGTGTACTTTCCTCATGCTCCCACTCAAGAAAGAATTCAGCATAGGCTAATCATAAAGATAACAAGACCCACAAGATGAATAAGAATAGCTAAATGAAAAAAAAATGAAATAGAATATTAATCTTTAAAAATTTTGATCATGTGTGAATTTTCATAGCACCGCATAATATCAATGTTTCTCTTGGTTTATCCTTTAAGAGTTTTTTTGAAAGTATAGTTTAAATTTTGACAAAGAAAATATATTGTTTCAACTGGTTAATTTTCTTTAACTAGTATTTATTGGCAAGACAACCAAGAAACTAATTCTTACGCCGTGACTCTTTTTTTTGTTTTCTTAAGGGTCAGTGGTATTAGATTTACTGAGACGGTCCTTCTGGAGAACTCTTATTTGAACATAAGTCTGGTTACCACCAGCCCTTGAAGGTATTCTAGAGGCCAACATGCCAACTGCAAACCCCTAGCAAAATGTTTACTTTTAAGACTAAGAAGACTGTGGAATGAGAAGTGGCAGTTGCTGCCTACAGTAGAAATGCTTACTGCTGAAACTCTTCTGGTAGAATCCCTTTTTATGCAGTGAGAGCAAAGCAGTATGGAACAAAATGATATCCTATTTGCCTTATTTTTATGAGCTAAAGAAGTAGAAGTAAAATAAGTGGTTGAAAGTGATAGAGAACCAAATTCAGCTCAACATAAGGAAAGATTTCCTAACAGTCATAGATGTCCAAAAATACCGTTTGCTTCCTGGAAGCAGTGAGGTTTCTGTTTTTGTTTAATTACAAGCTGGAGTGCCCCTTACCAAGTGTCGGAGCAATCGAGCATTGATTAGGCATCTGGACTACATACGTCACTGTACCTTTGAAACTTGTGTATCTATATTGTTGGGTGTGAGTGTATGTGAGTGTATGTTTAAATTAATCAAAACAGATCTAAGGGCAGTCTTATTTGGGGAACCAATATTCCTGATCAATATCGTGGTAATAAAGCACTTTGAAGTTACAGGCTTGAGAAGCTATTTTTAACCTAATCATGTATTAACTTAAAAGCAACCTTAAAACTCTGCACCGACTTTTACCTTAAGAGCCCCACAAAAAGGAAGAATCAAAAGTAGAAAGTTTCCAGAAATAAGAACACTATTATCAGTGTTTACTGGCTAGAGTAATTTAGTAAATTCACAGAAAATAACCTTCCCCTTAAGTTATAAGCTCAAGGATTTCAAGAAAATTTGGCTACAATATTTATTCAGTTTAATGAAGCTTAATTCCTTGTAGCTGTAACTACATTTATTTCCTATATTAGCTTTACTTACTTAATGATACCTATTCATCCTCCTAAAATGTCGTTGTGTTTTTTATTGGCTGTGCTTTTGATATTCTCATGTTTTTAAAAAGTCAAATTACGTTTAAAAGAAAACAATGAAAAATACAGTGAACGGAAGTGGGCTAGCAGCCAGGAATGCATAGGGGACCCAAGAATTCTCAGACAAAGAAATACATGACAAGGAACAACTCTCTGAACACTGAAGTGGTACACCTCCTTTACTCAGGGGCTGCATGGTCCTAATCCTGAAGAATCTGATCTAGGTTTGGGTGTCCACCTTGGAGCAGAGACATTGCATGGTTTGTCTTATTTTAGGAGATAGATAGATGATAGATAGATAAATAGATAGATGATAGATAACTATATAGTAAGATATATATATATATAACCACATGCAATCATTATCATGGTACCTTAGGACACAAAGTCCAGAATTTCTCTAAGGGTAAAATAGGTTGGAATGTGGTAATTGGGAAGAAGATTTGTCTTGAAGTTACAAATGCACAGCTAGAGCTTTATTTTTACTTTTTGATTTTTGAGAGGAGGAAGAGAATGGGAAGGATTGTCCTGGGTGAGTGGATGGTAATAGACACTGAAAGAGGATAAGTATCCCCCACCTCTTGTCACCCTCCTCCTGCCATTAGTTGGGTACAAAGAAATTTACCTTTCGTGTTTCTTTACTTGAAAAAAAAAAATGTGGTCAGAGTCCCAGGTATCTTCCCTACCAACCAAGCATTGCTCTGATGATCAAACAAGATGTATAGATGTATGAAACTATGCTTCGTAGACTCTAACATGTTATAAATATTCACCAATGCTATTATTAACAATATCTTGCTATCCCTGAACCTGAATTATGTTGAATGGAGAGGCAGCCAAGTCTGGCAGAACTGGTATGGGCCTTGAACAAATTCAGGACAACTCAGTTCTTCCCTTTTTTGTGTGTTTTACGTGGACAAATGAGAGCAATCATTGAGTGCAATTCCCCTAGCTGTAAAATAGAAATAATATCAGTTTACGACTTCTGTCATCATAATAATCTGAATTGTTAAACATTTTTAAAGCAAGCAAAAGCCTTAACATACAATATGTCTTAAAAAACAAAGAGTCCCATTAGCATTATTAGTATTTTAGAATTTGTAATACTAATGTTATTGCTATATCCTAAATCTAGAAAAGGATCTCAAAGGATTGCACTTGTGTTTATTTGTAACTGTAAATCTTCAACTTTGTAAGGAGAGGCTTCACTCTGGGAAACATGACCTTGACCGGCAGTGAAGACTTTAGATCTCTGATGTCCTTCCTAGTGGTGAAGATCACAGGTCTTCAGCACAGTTCATCTCCTGTGCTACCTCTAGAGCACCTAGGAAGTACTGGGTTCACCATGAACAGATTTCCTCAGGACGTGGGACTAAGTAAATATTATAATCTCAGGAGCAAAGCTTTATAATTTCAATAGAATAGATTATAGTGTTTCTTTGCAAATTCCCCAATATAGGAATAAAAGTTGTTTACTTATACCTTAGTTTGTTCCAGATAGTTATAGATATACCCAATAATGTATAAAAAATGAAATCTGAGATAGTCTCTAAAAAAGGCTCCCAGTTAGAAATAAAGGCACATTTTATAAACAGTCATCATCATCATCATCATCATCATCATCATCATCCCAGGGAAAAATCATGGCAAAAATAAAGAATGTATTTAGTTCTTCCTTTTACTTTTATTGCAGTTTTGTGTGTTCGTTAACGTCCCAGTTAAAATGAATTTCACTGCATTACTTGGACAAGTAGATGAAAGTCAGTAGCTTGGGTTGAAATTTACTAAGCCAAATAAAACCCATGTTGAGGAATTCATGTGAATGTAATTAGTGTTAGTTAAGCAAGGCAGGGTGAACTGCCCCAATATATCTGTGCATGAACCATAGTAATATGGTAGTTTCATTCTTTTACTAAGAGGAGGAAAAGTCAATCAAAATTAGTAATAAACATATTTTATAAAAAAGATGTGCCTTTTTTTCTTTCCAATAAGTGTAGTAACACTAACCAGAAAACATATAAGTCTTTAGAGAACACAGTTTGTTGACCAGATTTAGTTGTTTAACATATGATGGTTATCATGAACTTTCAGAGTTCTTGAACACAGATTGTCCTCTTATGCAATTTAAATATTTCCCTAGTCTTGTTTTCTCTATTAACTTGCTATTTTTTCCTGAAAAAAAGTTTTGCTAAGCAAATATTACTTTTAACGTGGGTCCACTCCAAAAGCTTACAAACTGTGAATTAATGGAACTAAAGCAAATGATGTTTTACTGTACTGGATAAGTAAAAACGTTAAGTTATTTTTCACTGACCTTGAGTGGGAAGGAGGTAGATTTGAGGTTATTCATACTGAATACTGAATCTGCTAGTTTGTCATTCATTGTTGTTACTATTATTATTAATTTTGGAGTGGAGTTTGTTCTCTTTTACTTTTTCCAAAATTGACCAATAAGTCTATTCCCTCAGTAATTGACAACTCCATACCAGACTCAGGCCAAATTGGTTGCTTCTGTCAGGTTGGCCTTACTGTAGATTCTCCTGAAACTTTTCTTTAGGAGATTTTTACATGTTAAACACAAAGTTGAATTTGCCCACACATTTTCATTAAGTGCTCCAAGAAGGAAGTTATTATGAAGCCTATTCATTCAGAGGAATGTTGTTACATGATATAAATAGACAAAAGAGTGCTAATCAGTGCTGCTGCCTTGCTATGAAGGGAATTTTTTTTTTTTTTTGTCTTTTTGCCTTTTCTAGGGCCGCACTCACGGCATATGGAGGTTCCCAGGCTAGGGGTCTAACAGGAGCTGTAGCTGCCGGCCTTCACCACAGCCACAGCAACACGGGATCCGAGCCGCGTCTGCAACCTACACCACAGCTCATGGCAATGCCAGATCCTTAACCCACTTAGCAATGCCAGGGATCGAACCCGCAACTTCATGGTTCTTAGTCGGTTTCGTTAGCCACTGAGCCACAACGGGAACTCCAAGGGAATTTTTTTATTAATGCTAACAACTACCTACAATTTAAAATAAGAGCATCTATGAGTTGTCAATGCTTTTTAAATTGATAAAAATTAATTTTGGCAAGAGTGTGAGGAAAATGATACCCTCTGCACCATTGTTAGAGATGTAAAAGAATATAATCTTCCTAAAGGGCAAACTGGTAGTATGTTGAAAAAGAAAAATTAATGTATATCCTTCGACAGAAGTAGTCCACATCTTAGAATTTCACATAAGGCGTAATCACTCAGCCAGGGAGAGATATTTGTGTAAAGATGCTCAATGTAGAATTGTTTATAAGGAGAAAATCTGAAACAACCAAATGTCTAATAATGGATAATAATGAGCATGGTGAAATAAAATTTGGTATGAAGATACAAATGTACATTGTACTGCCATTAAAAATTGTTTAGTAGATTCAAATTCATTGCCATGGAAAGAGGCTTATGAAATATTATTGAGTTAATTAAAGTAAGTTATTAAAAATATGGTCAGATTTGTGTAACATTATGCATATTGTCTATATAATCTATGGATCTATGAATAAAGAAATCCTTGAAAAAGATGTTCCCCAAAAAGATAAGTGCTTTCCTGTTGTTGTTTGTATTTTTCTGCACTCAAGAACAATTTTTAAAGAAAATAGGAAAAATGTTAGAAGTAGATAAGAATGCTTGATACTGTCCTGAAAATAAAATGAAGAGTTGTTTCTTGAGCAAGGTTAAAGGAAGAAAAAATTATTCTACTTTAAAATTTTTGTTTTAACTTAATTTAGTTTTTTAAACAATGAAAGTAACATATTCATGGTAAATAATAATAATAATAATAATACAAATGTCAAGTGTCCCTAAAGTGAAGTGAAAGTTATGTGTAAACGTATATATTAATATGTATTCAGACATACACAAATGTATCCTTTGTTTATTTAATTGACATTTATTTTTAATATCTCTATCAGAAGTCCTAACTCCAGGAGTTCCCGTTGTGGCTTAGTGGTTAACAAATCCGACTAGGAACTATGAGGTTGTGGGTTCAATCCCTGGCCTCGCTCAGTGGGTTAAGGATCCGGCGTTGCCGTGAGCTGTGGTGTAGGTTGCAGACGCGACTCAGATCCCGCGTTACTGTGGCTGTGGCGGAGGCCGGCAGCTACAGCTCCTGTTAGACCCCTAGCCTGGGAACCTCCATATGCTGCGGGTGCGGTCCTAGATAAGGCAAAAAGACAAAAAAAAAAAAGAGAAGAAGTCCTAACTCCAGCTCATAACTGCTGAATTCATCACATACATATCTGAACCAAACAGGCTGGGCTGAGGGTAAGGAAAGAGGTAGACCCCAGAGGCAAATTGGGATATGAGCTACTAAAAAAATGTTGAATGGAACTTAATCGGCAAAAAGTTCCTTCTAGAGCAGACTACACTTGGGATGGGGACCAGAGGAGTCACCCTGTGAATTTAACTTTGACATGCGATTATTTATATCAAAAACCAGGTACCTGCTCTGAACGGAATGTCTCTCCACAGGTCCCCCATACCCAACAAATTTATATGTTGAAGCCCTAATTCCCAATGTGAAGGCATTCGGAGGTAATTAGGGAGGTAATTAGGTCATGAGGGTGGAGCACCCCTGAATGGGATCAGTGCCTTCAGAAGAAGAAACAGGAGAGAGGTTCTCTCTTTCCCTCTGCCGTGCGAGGTTACAGCAAGTAGGCTACTGTTTGAAACCAGAAGAGGGCCCTCACCAGAACCAAACCAGCCAGCTCCTGGATCTTGGGCTTCCCAGCCTCCAGAACCATAAGAAGAAATAAAGTCTGTTGTTCAAGCTACCAAGTTTATTGTATTTAGTTATGGCAGCCCCACCTGCTATGGCAGATTAAGACAGCAGCAAAATCTCACTTTTTGAAAAAATGAAGACATAATGAGGTAGAAAAGTGTCCCCATCTCCTATATTTCCCCCATGTTTTCAAATATTCTGTGGTTACTTGGGCAACAGCGTTTGTTTAGACGAACCGGCCTAGAATGTAAAGTGAGTGCTCAGGATAATTGATGATCTCTCCCGCTGCAGAAAGACCATCCTGTACCAAAGGAGCTGTGGCTTTTTAATCCTTTCTTTCTATTACTGGTTTTAAATAAGGTGTCTGACAAGATTCTGCTTTTCTTTCTGTCAACTGTCAGTGAACAGGTATTGGGCATTATTTGTGGGGCTGTAAATACATTACATGAAGAAATAATGAGTCCTTAAAAAGTCAAGAGAAATGCCTACAGAGACGTTTACCTAACACGGTGATTTATGTAGGTCTGGAAATGAAGTTTCAGAAACTGGAACATAAACTAAAGTCTCTTCCAAATCTGCCTCTGCTGGGACCCCTGGACACATTTCCCTTTCACTTCTAATCTGGAAGCTGGAGAACGTTTTTCGTGTTCAACTTAAATTGTTTAGTTAATGGTCTAAGAATAACTCTTGGGAGCATCCTTCGGCCTAACATGTTATCACTCTATTCCTCTGACTGAATTTGATGTATCCATTGTGTTCTTGCTGAATAAACTGATCTTTGGGATTAATCATTTTCTTTTTACCGGCTGGAAATTGTAGACATTTAATGGATATACCTACATCAGTCAATTTAATGAGTCTCATTGTCTGAACTTTGAAGTATACTGATCATTCTAATGTTGAAATAGAATAGACATTAATCCTACAAGTTTCTAAATTTTTCAAGTTTGTCCTCCTGCCTGCCCGAGGAAGGTAATTTAGCTTAGGCTTTTCTTCTTTTTCAATTTAGTTTTTCAAGGTCTGGAAACTCAAATGTACCTACTGGATGATGTGCAGCACAGAAGGGGCTAAACAATTTTTGCATTGTTCACTACAATACATGTTAAGCAAACCACAGGGTTTCAGATTCTGTACCTGGGAATATTCTGTCATCCTAATAGGAATCTCCGTGGAGGATCATGCCTGTTAATCTCACCCGGGAGTATCTCTGGCAGCCTTGCAGCTGGAAGGAGGCTGGGATTTTGACATGGCTGTGGTATCCGTCACTGGGTAGAGAGCCAGGGTAGAGTCAGCTGGCCCAGCAGGATAGGCAGGGCCCCCCACATGCCTCCGGAGGCTGAGCACGAGGCCAAAGGATGGCCTTCCCAGATGCAGGAAGATCGTCCAGTCACCAAATACAGCCTCAAGAAATTAAGTGGACTCGAAGCTGAGTCATAATTAATGGGCTTTTGTTTTCTGCTTTCTTTTCAGTTGTTTGAATTTATGAACTTCTTGGCTGAGAATGTCATCTTCTGTTACATGGGCCTGGCACTGTTCACGTTCCAGAATCACATCTTTAATGCTCTTTTCATACTCGGAGCCTTTGTATCCTTTGAAATACAGAACATGGGGTAATGAAAGAGGAGAACAAACTTTAGTGATTATTCTGTTAAATTGTTAATTTCTTCAGATTTATTGTGAAGCTCAAATTCAAGGCAGATATGTAATTCTAGTTAGGGGATAAAAATCATCCTAAGAAATTTCCATCTTTATTAAATGCTTATGGTGCAGAATAAGAAGTTCAGAAAATCGTGAGGGAAATAAAGGGGGAAAACTAATAGAGAATGACAGTTTTTGTATATTCAAAATATGTTTATCTGAAATTATGTATCACTTACAAAAAATTTTTGTCAGTCCTTTTTTTTTAATAGAGAAATATATTTTATCTTCATTAGAGCATGTCAGCCAGTTTAGGGTGTAGAACTTTGGAAATATTTTCATTATAAGATGGTAAAATCTTTTCCAGTGAGGACTTTGAAAATAGGATGAACAGAGTAAAGATCAAGTGAAATTAACAAGATGAATGTGCTTTCAATATCTTCAGCGTTGTGCACTTTTAAGTTAATTCTAATAAGATAGCCACTTTCTTATAAGTAAAAAGATAGGTACAATCTAGACCTCACTTTTAATGCAGAGAGCTTAGCTATCTCTAGGTCTAGGGTATAAACATTCCTAAGGGGCATGAATGTCCCTCAGAAAGAATACTGAGCCACTCAGGATGTCCCCAGGGACAGGCAACAGCTGTTGTCCTTCTTCCCAGATGCCCCCTCTGGTCACAGGCAGATGATCCTAAGAGCCAAGAGAGCTGACTCCTCTGGAAGCACTGGCCCAACTAAACACCTACATCTGCCTCTTGTTCTCTTTTCACTGTGCAGTCAAGTGAATTTTCAAATTCCATCCGAAACCTGGGTCTTAGAAGAAGTTCCCTCTTCCCAAATCACTCCATCCCATTTGAGGACAAACTAGACCAGACAGACTATCAGGGAAGGTGTCCAAGATAACAGAAAGGGAGAGGCTACCATCAATAATTTTACAGATTTTAACCTGTAAAGCCTGGATTTTCATGAGATGCCTCTTAAAGCAGCAGCTGTATTATACATTTAGACAGGCAATTCCTCTCCAAATTAAGTCTACTCAAAGAAAAAAATAAGTGAAGCTTGCTAGATTTAGGGAATATAAACTGATGGAAAGTAAGATGATAATCGTGAGCCGAAGCACATTTATCCTTTCTAAAGTGCTGCTTGAGAGGATAATGCCACAGCCTCTGAATGGTCTCTGCCTCACATTTTGCAACAGAACTGAGCGTAGAGTCAGTTATCAGCAACATAAATGTGATGAGAAAATTTACAGTGATTGAAATGGCATTGGGTTAAAATTTTAAACCAAGAATATGTTCGAAGAAGACTGAGTTTTCTATTATTTCTGGAAAAGAACTGACATTGAAAGATGAATTTTGGAAGCAAGCTGGACATACATGGATTGATATGTTTACCCCTGTTTTCTGGGTCATAACACAGAGAAGCTTAAGGACGTAATATTAAAAGCTCAAGGACTCTCACCCTTATTGTGGCAATATTTTCCTCAATGTTTCCCTGTGCTCAACTACAGATAGCAATTTTTGTAGCCAGAGCCTGCAACATATATCCTCTCTCCTTCCTCCTGAATCTGGGCCGGAAGCAAAAGATCCCCTGGAACTTTCAGCACATGATGATGTTTTCAGGTATGTGAACTATATTGTGTGTTAACGCAACTCTGCTCTCATACTTTCCCAGTAGTGAGAAAACCATGAGGATTTTAGAAACCTGGGGAAGCATAACTTCTCTTTACCCCATTGTACATACCAGCATGCTGATAGCCATAAGTTCTGAGCAACACTGGGATTTTTCTTTACAGAAGAAAAGTGAAACTAAAGGGAATCTTGTTGGGATAGCCTCAAGGTTCAGTAGCTGCCAGAAACTGGCCTAGAATAGGCATTGGACTTCCCCCTGACCTATTTCAGATCAATTTTCATTTGGAGGAATTTGCATCATGATTTCACAAATTGCATACCTGAAGGTAAAGAGTGTGTAAATGATGCCATTTTTGTCCAGGGTTAAGGCTCCTCCTCAGAACTCCCACTCCTTCCCTATGCAGACTCTAGGAGTCTCTCACAGTTAATACATAAACAAATCATATCTAACTATGCTCAGTTATTAGTATAGAAAACAAGTATTAGTTGCACGCTCACCAAATGCTGAGAGCCATTCTAGGCACAGGTGGATGAAACAGACAAGATCTCTGCTCTCAAACCATACCTTAAGGCTCCTTCCCAAAGAAAATAAACAGAATGAATTTGCTGATCATGAACTACTCTGGGGATCATGTTTCTTTCTGTTCAACTAATTTTTCCACCATCTGTCTTCCCTTTTTTGGAGACCTTTCCCCATACATGCCTTCTATGTATCTGTTCACTTATGTTGCACTCAGAGGCAGTTCATTGGAAGATACATGAGAGTAAAACAAAACTGCTTAGAACAGAGCAAAAAAAGTTGGAGTATTCAGAGGGACATGGAGAAAGTGAGAGAAACTGTCTTTTATTGTATATTTGCTGTTTGTCACCACTGTATGCATCAATCCTATGGAGCAGATATTGGCCCATCTTGTAGATGGAAAACAGGTTCAGGGTCTCAAAGATGTTAACTTGGCAGGGGAGGAAATCATTCCTAAACCCAAGTCTGTGAGACTTCACCTCAAACTCAACTAAGTGCCCCAAATCCAAACTTTTATAGGTAGTACTAGGAACAAAAGGTTTGTTTCACCTTCAGTTCTCTCCTAGCCTGTTCCACATAGTAAGGGGTGGCAGCTCCCAGGTTGAGAATGAATCATTTAATCAAGTACAGGCCAACAGAGATCTAGAGTTAAAAACTGCCCTTCTACTGGCCTCTGACAATGCTTCCCCACATTTCCAAGAGAGTCATACGGAGGGTAAAGTTTACTGATATTGATCTTTGACTTAGGGCAGTGATGAACTTTGCTAAGAGTTGACTCCTATTATGAGGAAGCACAAGGTAACTGGATCACATAAATAGGAAGCTGCATTTTTGCAAAGCATTTCTAGGAGTTCGGAAGCACTTTCCCATCAAAATGTCATTAGCTTTACTCTGGAGAGCAGTGGTGTATTTTTAAAATTTGAGTATTATATTTTAAACAATGATTTATTTTACAAAGAAAATCTTAAGAAAAATGCAAGGTTTTAGATAGCCATGTTGGGATGTGAAGTGCCTGCCTAAATAACCTTATGGCTTGATGGCTTTCTGAATTTAGCATTTCTTGAATGCTTGCTTAGCTTTCGGATATTGGAGCTGCATTAAAAACTGAGGCCAGTAGTGTGGTGTATATAAACAGACATGAGGAAGCCCAAAATTTGGTGATACCTTTATAATATTCTAAAGCAGGGAATCAGCAGACTATGGCCTTTGAACCAAATTTAGGCCATAAGAATTTTGTAGGAGTTCCCGTCGTGGCGCAGCGGTTAACGAATCCGACTAGGAACCATGAGGTTGCGGGTTCGATCCCTGCCCTTGCTCAGTGGGTTAACGATCCGGCGTTGCCATGAGCTGTGGTGCAGGTTGCAGACGCGGCTCGGATCCTGCGTTGCTGTGGCTGCGGCGCAGGCCAGTGGCCACAGCTCCGATTAGACCCCTAGCCTGGGAACCTCTACATGCCGCGGGTGCGGCCGTAAACCCGTGGCCATAAAATGACAAAAGGCAAAAAAAAAAAAAAAAAAGAATTTTGTAGATAAAGTTGGAACACAGCTACACCCTCCTGTTTACATATTATCTGGGTTGCTTTTATGCTACAAGGGCAGAGTTGAATGTTGCAGTAGAAACTGTGTGAAACATAAAACCTAATACTATCTGGCCTTATTCTAAAGTATCTTCACCCTCTAGAAGGAAAACAATAACCTCATCACATTAATGGAATTGCCATTATTAGCTTAATTCAGGGGAATACCCATCAGCTAGTTCCTATCATTAAGAACACTGGATTTTCCACTAAAAACCTATCTTCTTAACCTTAAAATGAGGAGATTTCCATGTTAAGCGGTTATGTAGTGAAACCATAGATATTCAATTCAAAGGTCACTTTATACCTTTCTAAGGCCTTTTGTGGTCAATGTTTTGAGTTTCATAGCCAGGGCAGGTCTCTTTCTGCAGATCAAAGACAGAGAGAGAGAGAGATGGGGCGTCTGACCATCTTGCTCACAATCCAACAACCAATTAGAGATGAAAGTGAGACTTGAACCCGGGTCTCTTGACTTTGAATTTAGATCCTTCTCATCTGTATGACACGACTTCAGACTCACCCTTAAGGTCATGAGAACAAAAGTTAAATCAAAACCATGCCTTTCCTAGCCTGGGCCAACCTCAGAATGTCTAGCATGGCCCTATGCAAACCTGACCCCAATCCGGTTCCCAGTAAACCACACATGTGGGGACACCCTCCTAGCCATAGGCTGTGCCCACTGACCCCCATCAGCATGCAGGGAAAGTCAGAGGATCTCACCATGTGCAGGACAGTATTTTTTTTTTTTTTCTCAAAAGAGAATGCTCCAGTTTAGGCTTTGATTTTCTGCATGAATTCTGATATGCCATACCTCACTCAGGACCTAAAGTTTGAATGCATTTACCAGGAAATAAAGAATTTAAAAGGTCAATTTAAGGTAATGTAAGCCAGGGGAGGAGGTAAAAAAGCAGATCAAATAACACACTGTCCAGCATTTTGTGGGTGTGTGGGCACAACAGCTGCTGAAATCAGAAGAAATAGCCAACCCCCTTAAAGAATATTTGCATTAAAATACGGTATAATGTTCTTAATTATGCCTGGAGTGGTTTGAGTCAAGAAGGGTGACTCTAGAAGCTTTCTGGTGGAATCTAGTTGTCCATGCCTCACTAATAAATTTTAGATGGAGCCTTTCTTTACATAGCTCAAAACATTTTTCAAAGAGCTCTTTGGAGAAGGCAAACAATAATGATCCTCGATTAAAAATGGGAGTGTGAATTTATTTCCATAGTCACTCAATCAGTCACCCAGCTACTCATCCAGCAGACACTCCATGACAGGCTCTCTTGGGTAGGTATTTGGGTGAACCAAGACAAAGATGAGAATTCTGCCCTTAAGGTGGCTGGCAGCCTGAGTAAGAGAGCTTGGTTTTGGGCCAAGCTTGGGTCACTGACACCCTACACCACAAGCCTGGTTCACTGACACCCTACACCACAGATGGTTCAAAGGCCAATCAAATAAGAACCAGAATTTCTGTCTTAGTCTATTATACCAACTATTTGACAAAGCCTTTTGCATCATTTTACCCTCATCCTGTGCATGCCTTTTTGGCACTGGTTGGGGGAGAGCTGGTGAAGCTTTCCAAGCAGAAGTAGATTCACTTGTAAAGTTCAAGAAGCTTCTGTGTCAAGCTCCCTCATGTCCTTTTCCAAGACCCTGGGATGGGCCCAGCAGTGTGTCCTAATGGTACATAAAATTTGTAAAAGATGGTTCTGTGTCATTTTTCTTAAGGAGGGTCCCAAAATGTATAAGTTGTAGGCCCCACCAAACCTGAATCAGACCTGTCTCCAAATCTAGACATCCCTGGAGGTGACAGTTTGCAGAGGGACCCAGCTGCTTGTTATCTTCTGGTGGTGAGAGCACACAACCTGCAGTGAGCCCTGAAGCAAGGTGTGGGGCTGAAGACACGGCTGGGGCTCAGCAATGTTTCTGAGTAAAGTTCACATTGCTCATGGATGACCCTGCCGCTGCCTCTACCACCCACTACCGTTCCCCCGCCCCTCTTGGTCCCTAGAGCCAGTTAAACTGAGTGAAGCGACTGTCAGGACCCAGACTGAATTCCTCTCCCAGCACAGACCCTAGCTGATTTGCTTTGTATAGACTGCTAATCCATACACACACACAGCCTTAGAACCTGAAAATGAGGAACGGTCTCAAGGTCAGGAGTGGTGTGGTCTCTCTGCCTTCTCTGTCTTGAGACGCTTTTAATAATGCAACTTCTGTTTTTGATAGTTAGATTGCAGTTAAGAGTCAATTGGGGAAGTTTACCCTGAGACATTTTAAGACCTTCTTTAAATTCAAGGCCAGGAGTTCGTAGCTGCTCTGCTGTATCCTGTAACACCCAGCACAAAGAGCTTAAGAAGAAGGCTAAGCTCCCCTGAAACCATTCCTATCCCTCTCAGCGCAGCCCTAGTCAAAGCCCAGAGTAAGCCGCCCCGCCCTGCACTCAGTTGCCTTGAAACCGAAGGCAGTGCTCTGTGGTTTAAATTAAAGGAGGAGACGTGCTTTGCACAAATTAGCTTTCCTATTGATGTGGTGCATATTACAAAGATGGGGCCCCTTGTTTTAATTCAAATCCATGTGCTGCAATTTTTATTTAATTTAAAACTAAATAAGAGCTGGGAGTTGCTGGAAGGAGGGGAAATACCAAGCCCAGTTGAGCCCTTGGAAGCCTTCCTGAAACCACTGTGACCAGGGGCTGTAGCCTACTGGGCTGCAGAGGCTCCATTCAAAACTGTGTGCTGATCTGGACAGAGGGGAGGCCCAGGAGCACCCAGCGGGTTGATGGAGCCCAGCGGTATGTCAGTGAACATGATTCTCTAATTTGTCCATTTCTGTTATACTTTGAAGAGACATAGCAACCCCGATGTGTCCTATCACGTAAACTAGGAAGAGTTTTAACTGGGGAAATGTGACTTCAGTGTATGGATATAATAGAAAACCTCGTCCATAAGCTTAGATAGCCATGAAGACAACAGCACCAAGTGTGGCTGGGCTTTGCTGCTAATGTTGTGGCTCATTTGGTTAGGCACCAGCACTCGTTAGAGCTCAGATAGCTCCTGGCACCAAAGCACTAAGAGAAAGGCATGGAAGAAAAGCTTTAAATTAAGAAAAATTTCCCATTAGCATTCTTTTTCCCCCCAATGTTAAATAGGCTGCCATTACTACTCAAGTTTTGGGAAACACTATGCTCTGTATAGAACTCCGCTGTTCTATGGAAGGACAGCTTAAGAACCACTACCGAGGTATAGGAGACCACTTTTCTTGGTGTCTTTTCGGTGAGCCACCAATCAGGCTAAGACTTTTTGGGAGACCAAAAAGTGGCCTTCCCCAGTTGATATATCAGTTATAGTCAGGAGGGAAACATAAGTGGGATTTTTGAAAGTGGAGAGCAAGAGTTATTGTTTCAGCAATGCCTAGGAACAGGAATCTGTATGTACGACCACTCAAACTAATGGGGCCCTATTAAGCCACTAGGACTGTCCCACAACTGCTAGTCAACATGTAAAAGGGGCACTTCCATGCTTTCTTGTTCCTTCAAACCCAGAAGTGTGGTCTTCCGACCAGTAGCTTTGAGATCACTTAGAAATACTGAATTCAAATCTGCCTTCTAATGAGGACCCCCAGGGCAGTTCTTGCACATATGTAAGTTTGAGAAGCATGTCCCAGAACTTAATCACAGTTCATGGTTTCTGCTCTGAACCTCTCTCTTCTGTGCCTTCCTCCTACCTTATTCTGTTTTGCTTTAGACCTTCCCGGATGCCGATCTTGCTTTTCGTTCTCCCATTTGCCAATCTGATCCAGCACAGCAATGTTTACCCAGTTACTAAACTTCTTCCAGTTCCTCAGCATGCAGAGGTCTTCCCTGGTTCACTCAGGTTCTCCAAATGCCCGGACGCCTTTCCACAACAACCCACCTTCACTCTTTTACTCAGTTAATTGCTTTCATCCTTTGAAACTCAGCTTAGATGTCCCTTCCTGTCGGAAACCTTGTAAGTCCTCAAGTCTGGGATGATGTCCCTCTCCTCTGTTTCCATTACACCCAACAGTTCTCCTCTCCTAGTGCCCATCACGTTCTACTGTGATTTTTAATTTGCCTGCCTGTACGCCCCTCTAAACGGGGAGATTTATAAAGCCAAATGCTTATCTATTTGGTTCACTCTGTACCCAGCCCACGACTTGAACCTGAGTAGCCTTCCACAAATAATTGATGGGTGAAAAGGCAAATGAATGAACAACTTACCGCAACATCTACTCAAGTAAAATTGTCCATTTCACTAAAATGCCACTTAAGGACTATCCATTCCTGTTCTATCAGCCCTGCCTGGAACTTCCAGTTCCAGAACTGGCCCAAAGGCAGCTCTCAGACCGGGTTTGCCCAGTTCTACAAGCAGGAGCTAAGCAACAATATTAAGGAAAGAGATCAACAAAACTTTTCGTTTTTATTTTATTTTATTTTATTTTCCCTTAGCCTTACCTGAGGCATATGGAAGTTCCTGAGCCAGGGATGGAACCCACATCACAGCAGCAACCCAACCGCTGCAGCAACAAAGCCAGATCCTTAACCCACTGAACCACAAGGGAATTCCCTATTTTTAAAATGAAAGAAAATATTTTTCACCTACCCACTTCTAGCTAAAACCCTTCCCTGAGTGTTCATAACAGTAAACATTGTTAACACTTCCTCAAAAGTAGCATTCAGATGTAGAATATTTTTCACATCTTTTTTGCTTCGTATTGGGGGGTTGTTTTGATTTCCAATTAAAAAATGAAGATCTCATTAAAAACTCTGGGGCTTTTATATGAGCCAAGTGATCTGAATCGAGTACCAGGCTAAGTCCACCTTCATCTTAGGAAAAATATTTCCTTAAATGTATATGCAGTTGTCTGAGAGTCCTCTAAGCAGCAGGACTCTTTTTCTCCTCTCTCCTTTGTTCATCCTTCCAGAGACAGACAGCCTGGATGACACCATCATGGTGGCTGTCAAGCATTCCTTGCCAAGCCTATGTCTTCGCAGCCCCATCTCCTCGGGTCCAGTGTTCTTTCCCCTTTTGTGCTATGTCTCCTTCTGGCTCTGGGCATATCTTGTGCAATTACTTAAGCCACTATCACTTCCTTACCAGTAGAAGTCTGCTCACCAGCTAATGGGCCACAGGCTGAGGAGATGAACTTGCACCAAGTCCTTACCTCTCCCACATGCTGCCCACTGTGGCCTGGGGCAGGCATTAGTGAGCAAAGTGGCAGCCTGAGTAGGTCTTCTGAGGTCCTCAAATGTGACAAGGTTAACCAGTTGATGCAGGAAATGAGTCATAAAAATGTTCTAACCAGCGTATCAAGCAATCACAGAAAAAGTCGTTTTGAATAATGAATAACCACACACAGCACTGCTGTGACAAAGTAGGCGAGCATAGAAGGCCCATATGAATTGCAGATTCTATTAAGTCCTCATAGTTTCAAATGCTGAGAAAAGTTCATGTGATCATGATGAATTCAGAACATCTGAGAACTAGCTTCGAACCGTAGGCAGCCCCATAGTTTTCTCCTACTTTTAAGTCAAAATAGTGTATTTTTCACTTAGTTCCAAGATAAATTTACAATAACAGTTATTAGCTCTTGCATTTTTAAGCAGCATATTAGGTTCTGCTTTATGGCACACCACAATATTTTCGAAATAGGAGCTACTGTTTTGGTGAAACACAGTGGGCTCAGGCTTTGGAGCCAGCTCAGCCAGGGGGTGCTACGTGATTAAAACCCTCGCCAAACTTCAGCTCCCTTGACTATAAAACGGTACTTGCTTTGAAAACCAAACTAGGAAATGTATATAAAATGCCTGACACAGGGACTGTCACTTAGGAAACATTCAACAGTTGGGAGTCCCCATCACTTTTTTTAACCACCACAGACAAGAGAGCCGTTTGTGCCTCACAGAGACATGTCATAAGTCATATGATCTCCTATCAGAGATTAAGGTTTTCATTCCAAAGAATTTTTGATGGTCAGACCACTGCTGAAGACGTAGTCTGAGACCAATGCTAAGTGCTAATGATGCAAGACTCAAGGCTTCAAGCCACTGCCCCTCCTTCATTTAAGGACATTTATTGATATTCTCGTTTTAGTTCCAGCACTGACTTACTCCTGGCACTAAGACATGAAATGTTGTGACTCAAATACCGGTTTTTGTGAAGAAAATATATTGTAGCCCCCTCTGGGACAAGTTGACACATGCAAAATGTCACTCTCTGTTTAGACATTTATTGAGTGTGAAAAAGTAGCAAGACATTGTAGATAATCCAACCACAGTATATAGAGAAGGAGTGCAGCCAGCGAGAGTACACCAACCCCTGAGAGACACTGAGTAATGAAAGGGGACAACCCAGAATGCTTGTCACCTCTCCTTGTTTTCAAGGATAAGGTCTTAGAAAGATACAGAAAAATAAATCATCTTATTTAATTCAGGAAATTTCTGTGTACATTTCACTTTTTAAGAATGTCCAATGTCACAGATATCACAAATATCTGACTATAGTTTGGGCCAAGCTAACCTGTCCACTGAGGCAATCAAATAGACTACATTATTTTTCACTGTTTTCTGCCTGAATTCGCTTACTGATTGCTTGTTTGTTTTTGGCATTAGGTAGACATAACTTTAGAAAACTATCAATGCACACACAAATCAAGCTCAAAAAATAAGTCTGTGTGTGCCATGCATAAATCCCTCTAATTCTGCCCTCAGGTTCTGTGGATTGAGTTCAGAATAGGTCAATAAGATTGACTCAAGTAAGTTACATGTGCAAATGAGCAAGAAGCAGTTAATTTAAAAATGCCTAGTGCTAAATTTCCATAGGGCCATTACATCATTTAGGAATTTTCAGCATTTGCTCTGATACACTGGGGACATTCAAATGCTATTTGGGCAACCAAGTTCTTTACAGACAGACCAAACCTCTGCAAGTAGGGCTGGGTCCCAGCCCCACCCAACCTCTCATTGACCCACTTTCAAAAGCACCAGGAGCTTTCAGACACCCGTGGTCGCACTTGAGGGCAGAATGAGACACCAGGGCAGGTGCCCTGCCTATGAATACCAGCCTTGCCCTCTCTTTGCAGGATCCTCCTTCCCACTCACCGCCCACTTACCTCAGTGCCTGAAAAATGTCACTGGACCTTCCTGGGGCTATTTTAAATTCCACAAGTAAACGTGAAAGCAGGCATGTTAACAACTATTTTAAAAAGCACGCACTTTAGGAGAATCGTGTGCTATCCTTCCCCAGCAGATTTCTTCCTTCCACTTGTTTTCTTCTTGGCAGAAAGCTCATTTTGGCTGCATACGGAAATGGGCGTTTTGACTGGGGAATCACAAACCTATCATTTTAGAATAAGGTGGCCTGGGCTGGGTCGGGGAGGGTGACGTGATGGCAAGGATGCAGGGAAAGGGAGAGACAGAGATGGAAAGCACAGAAAGAACTGGAGAGGGGGAGCAAAAGGCAAAACAGCTATTGCAAAATGTTGTCTCTGATTGATCTTCTGCCTAGGAAAGGGGAAGAAAATTTTCTTCTTCAAATTTTTCCTTAAAATTCAAATTCTTAAGATAATCAGGATTTTTTTGTCTTTGTTATGGGTTGTATATGCCATCAGGGGGATGAAACACAGATTGAATAACCAGCCACAACATTTACTTAGCCACTCCATCCTTCCTAGCCCATATTCCATATTTTCTGTTAAGAAAATATTCTGTGATTTCACAGGGTCATGTAGGGGAGAGAGATGTAGATGGGTAGATGTGATGGCTAAGTTGCTAGAACACACAGATGCCCAATACTCAGTTGTTCAACCAAAGTAGTAAATCTTCTCTGGTTCAAATCACAGGCCAGCGTGGATATTAACAAGGGGTGAGGGAACAATGCCTCTCCTCCAGGTGGTGATTCAGATATCACCAGGCTACTTACATCTTGTGGCATCATAATCCCCGAAGTCAAAGCTTCTGAAAGTGTGGTCCCTGGACCAGCAATATGGACAACACCTGGAAATTTGTTAGAAATGCAAATGCTCAGGCCACACCACAGACCCACTGAATCATACTCCCTGGAGGGTCGAGCCCAGCAGTCTAAGGTCGAACAGGTCTTCCGGGTAATTCTGATGCAGCTGAAATTTGAGGATCACTGCTGTAGGGACTCATCATGCTTTATAACTGGCTGGTGGAAAGGGAAAGAGAGACTGGGGTTGGAACTGCTGCTTCTTAAAAGCCTTGGCCCAGATGGAGTTTCTGTTGTGGCTCAGCTGTAAGAAACACAATTAGTATCCAGGAGGATGAGGGTTCAGTCCCTGGCCTTGCTCAGTGGGTAAAGGATCCAGTGATGCTGTGAGCTGTAATATAAGTCGCAGATGCCGCTGGGATCCTGAATTGCTGTGGCTGTGGCGTAGGCTGGCAATTTGACCCCTAGCCTGAGAACTTCCATATGGCCCTAAAAATAAAAAACTAATTAATTAAATTAAAGCCTTGGCCCAGAAATGACATACATCTCTTCTGCTCTTTTCACTGGTGAGAAACCAGCCATATAGCTATTCCTAGCTGCAAGAGATGCTAGGATATGTAGCTTATGCTGTTACTGCAGCACACCGTGGAAGATCAAAATAGGTACCGGTAGACAGACAGGCATCTTTGCCAAAATAGCCCTCTGCAATAGGAATATTATCAGCATATTTAGAATCGCTCCTACAAGAAAAAAGCAATCCAGTGTCTAAACTAGACTTTCTCAGACCAGCAACAATTGACATTTGGGGACAGATAATTCCTTTCTTTGGAGCCTGTTTTATACAGTATAGGATTGGGATAGGATTTTTAGCAGCATCCCCACTCTCTACCCACTGAATTAACAGTCATATATCCCGCTTTCCAGTTGTGGACAACCACAGATGTCCCCAGACGTTGCCAAATATTCCCTGGGGGGGACAAAAATCACCCAAGCTGAGAACAACTGGTCAAAGAGAAAACTTATAAATTGACCTTTGGAACACAACCTGGCCCTAAGTTGGGTACTGCTCACAGCATGTCAACTTTCTTCTGATCTCTGCTAGCCTTTCTCTTGAAACTCTCTGTTGAAGATTTCAGCTGGTAGCAAGGATTATTCCACAGTTTCCTACCACATCCACCTTACCTACGTAAAATAAGCTTCCAAAGCCAGAGGCATCTATGCATGTTGACTCAGAGCTGTGACAGAACTAATCCTATTTACAATTATGCTTCCTGGATGCCAAAGTGTCCCCAAACTTCATTTTATGCAAAAATATACTGAAGTTATGTTGCATTGCTTCTCAGTGGCCTTAAGTTTAAATGATTCAAGTTCAGGAAGAGAGATGAAGGAAAGAAAGTTCTGCTCATCTAACACAGACTTAGTTTCCAGAAAAACTCAATTTATTTTTGAATGCAGAAAGGTTTTTCACTGAAACAATCTGTTGGCTTCCCTTCCATGTGATAAAACGACATTGAACTGAAAATGGGACTGTGTAACAAGGTTGTACCATCCTGGAAAATGTATTTTGAAATCAGACTGACATTTTTGCTGAAAGTAGTTACCCTTTGCAAGGTCATGGGTCTTCAGCAAAAGGAAAAGCAATACATTATTCAACTGTAGACCTAAAATGGGGTTTGATTTATCAGATTAATGATAAGAAGGTGTTAAATCTTTGAAATCAACCCCCTCACTGTACTGAAGTGAAAGGAAAAAAGGGATTGCAATGGATTATACCCCCAAAGGAAAGAAAGGCAGCAAAATAACTCATCTAAAGGACGTTCATTTAAAGAATGGGTCAGTTTCTCAGGGACATCTCTGCATCCCTGTCCAGCTACTGCTCATTTTCCTTCGGGTCCCAGTTGTGTTTCAAATGCAAAATATGACCTTTCCCTCATCTGTTCACTCATGCATTTATCCAGTGCTTAGGGAGTGCCCACTCTCTGAGAAGCACCATTCTAGCCTTGGGCCTCCTGTCACCGAGTTCATTTTCTTGTGGAAGGACACAGGTCTTAAAGGATAAAAAGTAAACATATAATTTCAGATGATGATAAGTGTTAATAAAAGACATACAAAAAAAGACCTGGGTTAAAGCAGAGAGCACTTAAATGGCATGGTACTGGCAGCCTTTCTGAGGACAGAGACGATGAGGAGTAGCCAGAGGCAGCCTGGGGGAGCACTGGAGGTGGGAGGAGCAGCACATGCAAAGGCCTTGAAGCAAGATCAAACTTGGTTTAAAATAAACTTTATGTTTCCACATTTCTCAGACTCCATACTTTCCTCCCAACACTCTTCAGTAAAAAGAGTCTAACCTCTCCCCTGAACTCCAGACTCAACCTCTCCGCTTGTATGACTAATAGGCATCTTGGATTTCACATTGTCAGGATATAACTTTTGATCTCCCCCATGCACCCAAACATGCTCTTCCAAACATGGTTTTCCCCAGTTCTTCCAAGTGCTCAGGTCATATGTTCTTGGAGTTCTTTCTTCTTTTCATACCTCTTGTTCAAACCATCAGCAAATATTGTTGATCTTTGGCATTGTTCTAGCACTTGCCAAGCTATCATACTGTTCTGATCCATTTTCACTTCTTGTCTGTATTAATGCAGCGGCCTCCTCACTGACCTCAAGTCCAGCCTGGAGATCCAGAGCCAGAGTGATCCTTTTCAGCATAGAATAGATCACATCACTACCTTGGCAAAAAACTTTCTAAAGTTTTCCATCTCAAAATAATATTCAAAAGCCTTACTGTTCGAGGGCCCAATGTGATCTGGTTCTGTTACCTCTTTGTCATTTTCTCCTTCTACTCCCTCCCATCCCTCATTCATTCCATTCCAGCCACACCAGTCCCTTTGCTGCTGCTTGACACACCAGGCACATACCTGCCTCAAGACCTTTGCACCTACTGTTCCAGATGCCTGAATGCTTTTCTTTCAGATATTCACATAGCCTCTCCCTCATTCTGTAGCATCTATGCTCAAAGTCACGTAACCAAAGTGCCTTTCCTAACCATCCTAAACACCTCCACCCTTAACATAAATACCTTCTCTATCCTCTTACCCTAATTTGGTTTTTTTCATAGCATCTTACATACATTTTCCTTTAAATTTTTAAACTAATCTTCTTTAAGGAAGAGACTACCTCTTGTTTTCTTCTATCCCCTGGAATATGAATGAATGAAGGAATGAATATGTGAATACATGAATATCACCACCTCATATCTAGAAGGTCTGAAACCACTACAATCATTCAATTCAAAAGAATTTGCTGAATTTCATGTTTTAGGTACAATGAGAGCTATAAAACTGTGTACAAATATATAACTCTAACTTTTTAAAGATTAAGAATTGAAGGTAAAGACCAGATCACATTCTACTACTGAATCATCTTAGGCTATCATTTAATAATATGACTGGACTGAGCAATATGTTTTATAGGAACAGTATGGAACAGTGTGGACTGGTGTATTCTGGAAAAAGTTCATGGGGCTGAAATAGAGGCAGAAAAAAGTAAAACAAGGGGCTAACAGTGGGGTCATGGCACAGAGGCAAGAAAACAACTGTTTGTGGAGAGAAAGACCACCTTGTTGGTATGACAAGTTCTCCATGAACAAGAGGAGGAAGACAAGAAAAGTGGGATGAAGTTCTGATTGAAGAATTTCTATGGGCTGTGGGGAGCCACTTGGTTGCTGGCTCAGATCTCAAACTCATAAAGCCAGATTTTGAGGAAACTGTTCAGAGGGGACATCTGTAGTCTAGAAGGAGAGGCTGGAGGCTGTGAGGACAAGAGACCAGAGTGTCAGTTAGAGACCCGGTCTGAGTGTGAGGTGATGGGCCCTGGATCAAAGTGGTACAGAGGGAAAGGTAAGGAGCCTGAGCTATAGGGAACTCATTCTCTGCTGGATCCAAATTTCTAGAGTCGGACACTAGCATGAATGACTCATATATCTTCAAGTTTCACAGCTGATTCCTCTGTGCACTTCTGGCTGAAGACCATAATCTAGTCTTAAAATTTCCGTTTGGTGATGAGACAACACGGATCCGAATGAGGCAACCTGCTTATGATCACGCAACCTGCCAAAGCAAGCCTCAGAATAAACCCCAGTTCCCTTGACTCTCAGTACAAGGTTTTAAGGATCTCAATAATAGTAAAAAGGCAGAAGGCAAAAACAATTACTCAACCATTCCATTAAACTAGGAGGTATTAATCACTTTTCCATAGGTTATCTGGAATCATGAAGAATCAGAATATTCATCCATTCATTGATTTGTTCAAGTATTTATTGAGCACCATTTTGTGATTGGCATTGTTCTAAGTGTTGTGGATAAACAAGCAGTCATCCAATTACAGTATAATGTCATAAGTCCCTTGATAGGCCAAGCATGTTTTGTACTAGGAATGTAAGTTATCCTAACCCAGCCCCAGACCTCACAGGAGGCTTCATAGAGAAATCAGAGGCCCAGTTGAGCTCTGAAGATCAGTTGGAATTAGGTGAAAATTAGGTGAAAGGTATAGGAAAAAGAACTAGAGAGAATCTGGTTTAGAGAAAAATGTTTCAAGTATAGAAAACCATGTATGCAAAGACCTCTTTTGCCCCACCATTGATTTCACCACCTTAACGATTGCACATTTGGTGGCAATAGTCATGATTTGGACCCTCATGAAGTTTATCAATCTTACCTTATTCTTCATCAGACTATACATGCAGAGAGAATCATTTGTGTAGGACCTTGAGCCCTGGAATAGAGGAGCCCAAACTCCCACATCACTGCATTCTCCAGCTTCATCTTGGGTAACATAGCACAGAATGAGTGCTCAATAAACACTTAGGTTTTGACTATTGCTTTGTACCTTCAATAGAGATGCCTTAGGGGGTACTTATATTCCTGTGATTTAAATGTATCTGTATATGACCTTCACCCATTCAAACACATTTGCAAATTTATAATAGATTAAATTTCACTTTTGCTGTTTAGAGATAAACAGGAGCTGTGCATTTTCTGCAGCAGGGGTCCTTGCCTGAAAGCTTTCCTTGGTTCAGTAGGCTTCTATTGTTATGAATAGATCAACATAATTAACATAAGAATCCCTTAGAGGCCAATTTTAAATGAAACCACATTTAATTGCAGGTAATTCTTTTATTCCCCGAGATGATACTAACTTTCCAACTGAGTATGTGAAATATGTCAAGTCTCTGAACAGTAAACCCATCTAAAATGTAAATATAGTCTATCAACCCCCAGAATTATAGAATTATGGCTATTATTTGGCCAAAACAAAAAGAAAGATAAATCCAAAGAGTCATAGTACCCATAAAACAAAACAACTTTTGACAATGAGTTCTGAATTTCCTGTTTTCTAAGCAAAATGGCATGTGTTCTTTGGAAATAGTGTTTTGCTAAGAGAAACTCCTAAGTTAATACCAATTTTTCATTTCTAGTATTCTGCTGGTAGCCTAAGTAGTTTATTTCAGTCCTAAAGTCTTCTGTTTTCCAAATCCATGATGTGAAGAAGCTAGGATAAGTGTACTCAGAACCTCCATACAGGAGATAATCAATACATATTGCCATGGACCAAACTGTGCCCCCTCAAATTAATGAGTTGAAACACTAACTTCCAATATGATGATGTTTGGAAAAGGAGCCTGTGAGAGACAGTTAAGTTTAGATGACGTTATGAGGGTGTTGGAGGAGAGAGGGACCACTTCCAGGGCCCAAGCATGGGCCTTGTCTAATACTCAGAAATGAAATGTCCAAGGAGACACACGTGCTGACTAAGCAAAAGACTTACTGGGAAGGGGCACCTGGGTGGAGAGCAGCAGAGTAAGGGAAGCCAGGAGAAATGCTCTGCCACGTGGCTCACAGTCTCTGGTTTTATGGGAATGGGTTAATTTCCCAGGTTGTGTCTGGTGAATCATCTTGCTCGGCCTGTACTTGGCCTGGCCCAGGGTCCTTCTTGGTGACACATGGACCACTCAGCCAAGATGGATTTCAAGAAGGATTCTGGGAGGTTTGTGTCTCCTCCCTCCTATTGGCCCCTCCCAAATCCTCTCATTTAGTCTTTAGGGCAACACCCTGTTCCTTATCAAGGCTTCCTGCCATAAAACTGCTCATGCAAGCAGTTATTGTGCCTGGCCAAAGTAGGCAGTTTTAGTCAGTGGTTCCATATGAAGAGGCACCACTGAGCTTGCTCTTGCAAAGCAATCAGATGGCCTTCTACAAGCCAGAGAGAGTTCTCACTAGAACCTGGCCACACTGGCACCCTGATTTTAGACTTCCCAGCCTCCAAAACTGTGAAAAATAAGTATCTGCTACTGAAGCTACCCAGACCATGGTATTTCGTTATGTCAGATTAATACATATATGTATTGAATGAAGCAGTGAATGGCCATTGGTTTGACAATTGTCTGGGCTCCAAATGTGTGATAAGTAACTTTGTCATCATAAAGGATGAGTGGGACGTAGGTAATAGTTCTCATCTGGGGTTCTAAATTAGCTTCACTTCGTTCACTTAGTGACCTCACCCTTCCCAGTTCCATGCTTCCCATACTACCAGGCCTTCTTACATGTGGCTGCAGACAGACGTTCTCTTCTCCAAAACACCGTCTCTGTGCTTGTTTTATGGAGAATGCATATGCTTGAAAGACCATCTTGGAGTTGGTTCTAATTATCAATCTTTCTTTTCTTTTCTCTTTTCTTTTCGTTTCTTTTCTTTTTCTTTTTAGGGCCACACCTATGGCATATGAAAGTTCCCAGGCTAGGGGTCAAATTCAAATCAGAGCTGCAGCTGATGGTCTATGCCACAGCCACAGCAATGCCAGATCCAAGCTGCACTGCAACCTGCACCACAGCTCATGGCAACCCCGGATCCTTAACCCACTGAGCGAGACCAGATATTATACCTACAACCTCATGGATACTAGTTGGGTTCCTTACCACTGAGCCACAATGGGAATTCTCAGCATTGTTGCTTAATATGCCACAAGTAGAAGTACAAGGGAGTAGCTATACTTTTCTTTCTTCTTCTTTTTTTTTAAAGATATCTCTGTATTGCATCTCCTGAAAATAGAGTTTTATGTATAGGATAAAGATGTTTTTTAGAAGTCAGAACACCATATCTTTTGAGTATGTTTTTAAACCAAGAACTATTCATGTACAGATAATTTAGATTTGAGTCCAGTTATACTACTTTATAACAATACATTATTAAGCATATTTAGGAAGATAAATAATTATGTCCCTCCTTGCCCTTGATAGCTAAAACGAAAGTTTATAATAAGCATGATACAGCAAGTTTTATTCCAGTCTCTATTTTCTTTCTTGCAAAATTCAAAGTAAAAAAAAGAAAAGAAAAAACACACATACACACAAATATTCAATAAAATGAAAACAAATACTTAGAGCATCATCACTTAATATTTCCAATACATATCACTTAATTTGGGAGTATTGCTGTTTTATGGGCATGTCTGGCAATGTGAATTTGAGGAAAAGAAAAAATGCAAAGATTAACTTCTATCTCCAATCTTATCCTGATTAAACACTGCTAGAAGCTTTACTTTAACCTATAAATTTTCTCCTCAGATATAGAGGGCTGTTGCAAAACTGTTTCCTTCAGTTCTCATTCCCTAATGACACCATTTGTATTTCCTGGAGAGAACATTATTGAAATATTCTCCAGTATTAGGGTTATTAATTTCCCCACTCTCTTGTCCCCAGCTGGGTCTAAATGCATGAACATCTCTGGTAGGGAACTTTTCTTCTTGAGAACAGCCATCTAAGTGTTCAGAATTTCTGATGTAAAAGACTTTTTTTTTTTTTTATTAACATCTACTTCAAATGTTATCTTCCCTATCCCCAGGCCATTTCCTTGTCTACATGGAGATTTAGAATAATTTTCTTCCTCCATTACATTTTGTTCCTTGAAGGTAGTTTTATAATCAGAGTGCATGTTCCCTCTCTTTCTGAGGTTTCCTTGTTTCAGGCAAAATATGTTAAATCTCTCTAGTCTAATCTTCTGGATCTTGTGTTTTGCCACTTGTCTCTTGTATATTCTCAGGGTGGAGATAAGAAAGGAGCATTATATTCTAAACTGGGAACCCAAGGGGAAAAACCAAGGTAGTTATAGTTTCCTTATCCTACCCTATGTTCCCTTTCTTAAAGTCTTCTAATATATGAGTAAAGATTTGGAAATTTAGAAACCTAGCTGATGCAATTAATATTGAAAAAAGTGAACCATTGAAATTTATGTATGTGACTTAAAATTTCCTATAAAAATAACAAAATCACTACCTCTTTGTCTTATATCTACTATCATTATAAAGGTTTATTTGCCCTGTTACATGGTATAACAGAGCTTATAGATGTCTTATAAATTTTGTGTTACCCAAGAAAGACTTTCCATTCTAACTTTTCTACTTTAGTATTTATGCTTTTATTTACTCTTCTTCAAAGTTTATACCTATTTTTATTTTTTAATTTTTTAATTTTTTTAATGATTATTATTTTTTCCATGATAGTTGGTATATGGCGTTCTGTCAATTTCTACCGTACAGCAAAGTGACCCAGTCACACACATATATACATTCTTTTTCTCACATTTTCCTCCTTCATATTCCATCATAAGTGACTAGATATAGTTCCCGGTGCTATACAGCAGGATCTCATTGCTTATCAACTCCAAATGCAAGAGTTTGCATCTATTAACCCCAGACTCCTAGTTCTTCCCACTCGCTCCCCCATCCCCTAGGCAACTACAAGTCTGTTCTCCAAGTCCATGAGTTTCTCTTCTGTGGAACGGTTCATTTGTGCCATATATTAGATTCTAGATATAAGTGATACATATAGTATTTTTCTTTTTCTTTCTGACTTACTTCACTTCATATGAGAGTCTCTAGTTCCATCCATGTTGCTGCAAATGGCATTATTTTATTCTTTTTCATGGCTGAGTAGTATTCCACTGTATATATATACCACATCTTAATCAATTCATCTGTCAATGGACATTTAGGTTGTTTCCATATCTTGGTTGTTGTGAATAGTGCTGCAATAAACGTCAGGGTGAATGTGTCTTACTCGAGGAAAGTTTTGTCCTGATATATGCCCAAGAATGGGATTGCTGGGTCATATGGCAGTTCTATATTTAGTTATCTGACGTACCTCCATATTGTTTTCCATAGTGGTTGTACCAGTTTACATTCCTACCAACAGTATAGGAAGGTACCCTTTTCTCCACACTCATTCCAGCATTTGTTATTTGTGGACTTATTAATGATGGCCATTCTGATTGATTTGCATTTCTCTAATAATCAGTGATGTTGAGCATTTTTTCATGTGCTTGTTAGCCATCTGTATATCTCCTTTGGAAAAATGTCTATTAGGGTCTTTTACCCGTTTTTCAATTGAGTTGTTGGTTTTTTTGCTGTTGAGTCATAAAAGTTGTTTGTATATTTTACACATTAAGCCCTTGTCAGTTGCATCGTTTGAAACTATTTTCTCCAATTCCATAGGTTATCTTTTTTTTTAATGGTTTCCTTTTGGGTGCAGAAGCTTTTAAGTTTGATTAGTTCCCATTGGTTTATTTTTGCTTTTATTTCTGTTGCCTTAGGAGACTGACCTAAGAAAACATTTGTACAGTTGATGTCAAAGAATGTTTTGCCTAGGTTCTCTTCTAAGAGTTTGGTGGTTTCTTGTCTTACGTTTACTCTTTAAGCCATTTCGAGCCTATTTTTGTACAGGGTGTGAGGGTGTGTTCCAGTTTCATTGATTTACATATGGCTGTCCAGTTTTCCCAGCACAACTTGCTGAAAAGACTGTCTTTTTCTCATTTTATATTCTTGCCTTCTTTGTTGAAGATCAATTGACTGTAGGTGTCTGGGTTTATTTCTGGGTTCTCTATTCTGTTCCACTTGTCTGTATGTCTGTTTTGGTACCAGTACCACACTGTCTTGATTACTGTAGCTTTGTAATATTGCCTAAAGTCTGGGAGAGTTATGCCTCCTGCTTGGTTTTTGTTCCTCAGGATTGCTTTGGCAATTCTGGGTCTTTTATGACGCCATATAAATTTTTGGATTGTTTGTTCTAGTTCTGTAAAAAATACCATGGGTAATTTGATAGAGATTGCAGTGAATCTGTAAATTGCTTTGGGTAGTATAGCCATTTTTATGATATTAATTCTTCCAACCCAGGATCATGGAATATCTTTCCAATTTTTGAATCCTCTTTAATTTCCTTTGTTAATGTTTAATAGTTCTCAGCACATAAGTCTTTCACCTCCTTAGTCAGGTTTATTCCTAGGTATTTAATTTTGGGGGGTGCGATTTTAAAAGGTATTGTATTTTTGTATTCCCTAATATTTCATTGTTAGTTTATTCTGAATTTTAATCTTGTATTCTGCTACTTTGCTGAATTCATTGATCAGTTCAAGTAGTATTTGTGTGGAGTATTTAGGATTTTCTATATATAGTATCATGCCATCTGCATACAGTGAAAATTTTACCTCTTCCTGTTCCAATTTGGACACCTTTTATTTCTTTCATTTGTCCGATTGCTGTGGCTAGGACTTCCAGTACTATGTTGAATGAAAGTGGTGAGAGTGGGCATCCTTGTCTTGTTTCAGATTTTAGTGGGAAGTCTTGCAGCATTTCTCCACTGAGTATTATATTTGCTGTGGGTTTTACATCTGTTTTTATAACATCATCACACTTTGATTTGAAATTTTAGCTTCTAAATCTTTAATAATTCTTTTAAATATATTTAATATGGGTTCATAAAAATTCAATTATCATATCGTAATTAAAGAAGAAAAATAAAACTAATAAGTTTTAATAGGTCAGTTTAGATTATGAATTTTGTAAAAGTATGTACTCAGGCTGGACTCATTCTTAAATGTCCCTTAGTAATTTATTAGTTTTCAATGGTCCATAAACTTGATTTTCCTTATTGTCTAACACATTTGATTTTTTTAAAAGTACCTTTGCCCAGAAAGATTTTTTTTTGCTAAGTGTAGACAATAATCTTTTTAAATTTTATGGAAAGACAAAAGATACAGACTAGAGGAAACAATTTTGAAAATAAAGTATAAGAATCATTCTATCTGATGCTAAGGCCTACCAGACACATACAATAGTCATGAAAGTGTACCATTAAATGAGGGACAGACACATAGATCAGTGGAACAGAATGGAGACCCCAGGTATGGAGCCACACAAATACACCCAGCTAATTTTTGACAAAGGTACAAAAGCAGTTCAGTAGAGCAATTAAACATCTATAGGCAAAAGAAAAAAGGAAAGGATCCTCAACCTTAACCTCACCTCTTGTGACAAAATTAACTCAGAATGATAGTGTTAAATGTAAAATGTAAAGTTATATAACCTTTTAAAAAAAATTTTTAAATATGGGGGGAAATCTTTGGGGCTTGGAACCGAGAGTTCTTAGACGTGACTCAAAACAGATTATCTATAAAAGGAAAAAACAGCAGATTAGACTTTAGCAATAAAAAGCTACAACATGGAAGGAAATATTTGTAAACTGCATATCCAACAAAGGACTGTTATCTAGAATATATAGAGAGCTTCCAAAATTTAACAGTCCAAAATCCAGGAATCCAGTAAGAAAATGAGATAAAGATATGAGCCAAATCACCTAAGAGGGTATACAGATAACAAATGAGCACATTAAAAAATGTTTAACACTATTAGTAAAATGCAAATTATAACTCCAATAAGCTATCAGAACAGCTAAAATAAAAAATAGTGTCTACACTAAATGCTGTTGAGGATGCAGAGAAACTGAATGGCATATATTTCTGGTGGGAACGTAAAATGCTATAGCCGTTCTGGAACAGTTTGGTAATTTCTTTTAAAAATATGCAAATGCCATATTAGTCAGTGATTGCACTCTTGAGCATTTATCTCAGAGAGATGAAAACGTATGTTCACAAGCCAAAATCTGGAAACTACACAGATGTTCTTTAAGAGATGACAGTTAAATTGTGGAACATCCATACCATGGAAATACTACTCAATAATAAAAAGGAACAAACTATTGATACATATGGCGACCTGGATGAGTTTCCAGAGGATTATGCTGAGTGAAAAAAAAAAAAAAAAACAATTCTAAAAGGCTACATACTTCACAATTCCATTTAATTTTATTATAAAATTGTAGAAATGGAGAATTGATTCCTGTTTGCCAGATGTTAAAGAGGGAGTTTGTGGGAGAGAAGTAGGGTGTGGTTATGAAAAGTCAACATGAAGGATCTTTGTGGTTTTGGGAATGTACTGAATCTGATTGTATCAGTGCCAACATCTTGGTTGTGATATTGTACTGGTGTTTTGCAAGATGTTATCATTGGGGGGAAAGTGCAGAAAGGGCACATAGTAAGTCTACATTATTTCTTACAACTGAATGTGAATCCACAATTATCTCAAAATAGAAAGTTTAAGTTTAAAAAGCAGTTGTGTTTGTCAGTAAATTATAAAGTCAATAAAATGAGAATAGGACTCACACAGTTTTGGGTTTTTTTTTTTTTTTTTTTTTTTTTGGTTTTTCCCTGTAAGGTCTGCGAGGAGCCATAGCCTTTGCCTTAGCTATTCGGAACACAGAATCTCAGCCCAAGCAAATGATGTTCACCACCACACTGCTCCTTGTGTTCTTCACAGTCTGGGTTTTCGGAGGAGGAACGACCCCCATGCTGACGTGGCTTCAGATCAGGTGAGTGACACTGCTTAACAAAAGACATCATCATGAGTCATGGCTGCACTGTTCTACTCTGGTGTCACTGACTTGGTCAAGAGTACAGTGGCATATCTATACCCTAACTTGCCCTGGAGTAAATCTGACCTTCATTCACAAGGTGAAACAACATGACCTCTCACCAACAAAACTGATCTTTCCGAGAGTTCTAGAACTCTCAGGATGATATCTGTTTACACTCTGTCCCTAGAAATAAATTTATCTATCAATTCTTCTATTCAACCATAATTTTGAGTACAATGTGATAAGCTATGGAGTTTAAAAAAGTTAGTAAGACATGAGTCTTGTCCTTAAGACACTTATGATATGATAGGATTTATACAGAAAAAGCTGCAATACCGAGAAGAAAGTGAATTTGTTTTGTTTTTAATTCCTCGTGGCACTTAGAATAGAATTAGGGACACAGGAAATGCCTAAATATGTTTGATTAGTGAGCCATATGTTTAGCCAAAGGGATGCTATGGACACAGATTAGACAATTTCTCAAAGGAAAATGGGGTCAAGGCTTCAGTCAGGGGCCCTCAAATAAGCGGTGCCTGGAAGATGACTACTATGAACCTGAAGTATGCAGGTAGCAGATGAATTGATGAGAGATGACTAGCTTGTGCCATTGGTGGAAAAGGGTAAATCTATTGTAAAATGTTGTCTTTATTTAAGTGTTTCTTTGATCTGGGTCCCCATTTTCATATTTCAGAAGATAAGGAGGCTTTACGTAAATCATGTTTTATTTCCCAGAGTCATACATATTTATGATCACACAGCCCCTCCCTGGTCCCCCCTCATTCTCTATGAGGCAAAGCCATACCCACCTCATCTGACAGGAAAAGACCCATGTGACTAGAAAGGGACTTCAAAGAAGATCCTTCCAGACAAGGACTCTATTCTTTTAGCACCAATGAATGTAATACCTGACACATAGTAGAGCTGAATAAATATTTGCTATGTGAAAAATTGAATGAGTATAACCACACGTATAAATTCATTTTGTTAAGTGTCTACAGACAAGTTCTTATCCATTTGATAGATAGAAACAGAAGCAGGACTCACAAGTTTGAGATAAGAAAGCTTATGTCTAAACTGGGCCAAGTGGCTACACGTTAAACCAAATTCAGGGGAAAAAGGGCCTCTTTAAAGACCTGTGAATATTGCTAAACACATAAAAGGGCTTTGACCAAAGGTTGAAATGCTTGTTGTTTTGAAATGCTTGTTGAACTATTTTCTAGGCATATAAATGTGACCCACAATTTCTTTCACAGTGGTAGCTCCTTGTAGGCTCTTCTGGATGAGCACGAATATTACACTAAACGCTACAGTGTTGGGTCCCCAGTAAACTGATAGTAAGATAATGGTGTGTTCAGGTTTCTGGAAAATAAAATTCAGTAGGTGGATCCATGCATGGCAAAATTAGGACTTGGAAAGTGGAAGTTAGAGGATACCAGTCCCCACAAGATAAACATATTGAATGCTCTATTAGGTAAATGAAAACATTCAGAAAGCCAAGTGGTGATGCCAACATTTTTTAAAGTAATTCAAATGTAATTTATTTTCTACTATTGGCCTTCTTTACCCTGAAGGGGTTGTCCCCACATCAATAACATGTTTTACCCTAAAGCATTTATCTAACTCTCCTGCACTGTTTTCCAAAGGCATCCATTGACTTCAGATAGATGTCATAGTTTATGCAGCCTCTTGATATCTAGATCAGCAGGGAGAGGGTAATATAAAATGAAGGTTTAGCGAGGTTAGAATGTTTACTCAGGTTGTAGGACAGGGCCTAATAAAGAAAGATAGTGACGTCAACTCTAGTGTCCACAGGTGAGGGGCATGGAGGTCATCTTAGGCCAGTGTTATTAGGCCTGTGGTGGGGGGAGGGGGACAGCATGGAGTTGCCAGGTCATGAAGATGCCCCTATGGGAATTGTCCCCAAATAGCCCAACTAATTCAATGCCAGATGTGTCCACCAGCTGGAGGAGAGTAGAGTAAAAGCAGGACCATGATGTCTTTAAGGAAAAGCACAGACAGAACTCTGGTCTAGCAGGCCACGTGGAACCCATAGCTGGGAACTAGGGTGTTAATCTGAAATCAGAACAGAAACCCAGCTAGAGAGACCAGAGACCCAGTAATGGGGAAATCAGAGGCGGATAACTGAGGTTCATAGATATGTGTGTACCAGGAAGTTAACCGGGGCAGGCAAGACACAGGGCAGCAAGACCAAGACCAAAGATTCTCAAACTTTAATGAACATCAGAACCATCTGGAAGGCTCATTAAACCCCAGATTGCTGGGCCCCAGCACTGATGCTGCTGGTTCTAGGACCACATTTTGAGAACTGCTGGTTTAGACTCATAGCACCACGTGGAGATGAGGCTAATATTAAATACTATCAAATTTGGCTGGGGTTCCCCAGAGCCAGGCATGCCTGAGCCTTGAGTTTAAAATTTGTAGCACTTATACCAGAGGCAGGCAAGGGCTAACTTAAGGAGAAATATTCACTGTGCATTGATCAATGGGAGGGAAACAACAATAGGACCATAAGTTAGTGTGCGTTCAAATGCACATAAACAACATGAATCTGGTTTGACTGTGTTTTAGTGATACCATCATATGTTCCACTTTCCTGTCATCGTTTATAATGCTATCAAAAATTTATTAATTTCATTATAACTCTTAAATGATAGTTGTCCATCATTTACACTATATTTAGCAAGACTTTGCTTGTTTACAGAGCAACATCTCGTTAACCAATTTTCATGTCAGACTCTTTCCACAAAATACAAGATTGTAAGTAAATCAAGGCTTTAATAAAATGACACATAAAGGGAAACCCAAGGGGCAGGAATGCAAATGTGGTATTGAATGAACTCAGACATCCTCACTTGGTTATGATTTATTTATACACCTTACATTGCCTTCCCTTCTTGATTTTTTTAATTGCTACATTTTTTTTTCTCTTAAACTATTAGGTATGTACTTGAGTTGATTTTTTTATCCCTATGAAATTTGCCATTCAGCTGCAAACTCCCACAGTAAGATGCAGACAAAATGTTTTATGTAAGGTAAAACTGATAATATTAATATGAATTGCACTTTCATAGAAATAACTTTAAAAGAGCAATGACCTCATGCTTAGGGAAACTCAGAATGATCTTTGCATGTGAAACAAATTCTCCATTGGTTAAGTCTTACTCTAAGCACATTCAAATTTCTTGTCTTAACTAAAGCTGTTTTTTTTTTAAATAACAAACTATTTTAATGCAGCATTTGAAATAAATCATAGCCCTTTGTTCCTTAAAATTCTAGAGAAAAATAAAAGACTCTTCCAGTACTATTTTGGAGATTTTCCTGTAAAAGAAAGCAGAATGGTTTCTTGACTAGAATCCAGATCTCCTTCCTTCCGTGAAATACATTAATCCTGTGGGGAGGAAAACCCAACCCTCAGTCTCCAAGGACTAGCTCTGCTCTTAGCCAGAAAACAAGAGATCAAATGTGTCAGGCTTTGCCCTACAGAGGCCAGTAAACAGTATGATCATACATGCTTACAAATAAACCCCAAAGACCAAAGGGGTATGGGCAGAGCAGTGGCATGTAATTTTGGGTGGTAACCTCATCCTTAGTTTAGTGTAGGGCACCACTTGGAGGTAAAGAAACTCCTGAAAATGGAGCCCATACTATAGTGCAAACCTCTCCCAGCTTCTCTCAGATGGAAATGCTGGACCCCACTCTTCAAAGTATCACATCCACAGTGCAGAAAGCCTTGCACAGGAGAACAATTGAGAACTTGTATTGCAGATGATATGAGAAAGTGCCCTCAGCAAGATGACCTCTACAGCTGCCAGATTTTTGCTTCAAACAACTCAAAGAGTAATAGCCAGCTCTAGTAGACTGCTTACTCTGTGCTAGATGTTAGATAATAAAGTGCAAGGCACAAAACCTCCCTGTGACTCAGCCTCTAATCTGTAAAATGGGGACGATAGTAGTAACGACCTCCTAGGGTGGGTGAGGCCTGACAGAGTGGCCCAGGGTCAAGCCACCATCCAGCTGTAGAGTCAGACTCCAAGGCCAGGCAGCCTGAGCCCAGGGCCTGAACTTTCAACTAGTTCATTCTTCTGCTGCCCCAAGAAAATGAGTTTATTCCTGATGCCTACAATCTACATTGATTAATAAATCCTTCTGGGGAAAAAAAGATGTATTTTTATAACCAAGACAGGCCTGTTAAAAACAAACACAGGAAATCTTCATCTAACATAAGGAATTGGGTTGACTGGCTCATGCAGCACAGTAATTTTTCAGTGCAGATTTTCTCTTTGACCTAGAAAAGTTAAAGGTAAACAAGGTCAGCCCAGGTCTAAGGTAGCCAGGCAGAGAAGTGTGTCTTCCTAAATTATATGAATTTGGAATCAGAGGAATTTGTTACCCTCAGGCTCATCTCCCAACCCCATCTGGGATCCCAAGTCAGCCTATTATAGACCTCTTCCACAGATCAAATAAAAAATTGTACATACTGCCCTGAAGAGTGAATACTTTTTAGATAGCACAGTGTCTCCACTATCATTCTTTTAGTTCATATTTAATTTTATTTTGGATTTATGGCCAATCCTATTTTATGTCATCCTAGAATGATTTCTTTATCTGATATACCCACTGGCTACAAAGTTTTTAATAACAGCCATCATGGGAATGCACACAGAAGTAAAGAGAGAACTGTCTTTAGTAATATTTTTTAATCTTAAACAATAATAGAGTTGAATATACCTACTTGCAAATAGATTTCCTTTATTGTTGGGGTAAGGAAATGTCAATTTAATGTAATGGGAGAATATGTGTAATCAAGTTTGCTCCATATCTAGCTGTGTTCTGCTTGGTTTTCTTTCTAGCATCCAGAGTCTCATTCATGTTTAACAATTTACTTCACTGGTATATTAACAGTAAATATTACTGTAAATCAGTGCACACACTCTGGAGATAGATGGTGTGGGGTCCAGCCTTGCCTCCCTTTCTTACTAGCTGTGGGACTTGAGCAAAAAAATCAGCCTCTCTATGCTTCAATTTTCTTATCTGTAAAATTGGAATACTAATAATACCTACCTCTTTAGATTGTTATAATGATTAATTATTGCACATATAAATTAAGGGCACACAGTAAGTGCTCAATAAATGTTGCTGTAATAATACCCAGATGACCACCTATGAGCCTTTTCTCATCCAAACACTCTTTTACTGCCTGTGGCATATATATATACACACACGCATACATTCACATAAAGTGTTCTTAATTAATTGTATTTGTGAAAGTATGGCTTACATGGGAAATAGAAAGAACTAGTCTCTGGGGAGCTTAGTTCATTTTATGTAGTGACTCGATTCATCAATTTTACAGGCAGCTCCCATTTCTGCATTCAAAATGATAAGCTTCTTAAAGAAAAATGCTCACAAAATGCATTATATTTATCTAACAGCTCAGAAAGTTTCCTTCTAGACCATGCTTCTATTTTCTTCTTAACATAATAATCTTTGCTTAGGATCTCTTCAGATATTTAATTTGCACCACTTCATTGATTTGTATCAGTTTATTACTTTGCTGGATTTTGTACCAATTTGTATGTTTTGTATCGATTTATATTCATTGGCAGGCTTGAGAAATACCATCTGTCATGAACCATAGAAAACCAGTTTTCCAGTTTGAATGTAAACTTACACTTAATATTCTCTACCTTTAACCCTCATGTTCTATTTTCTATGGGTGCTTCTAAAAAATGTTTCAGGACGGAGTTCCCATCGTGACTCAGTGGTTAACGAATCCAACTAGGAACTGTGAGGTTGCAGGTTCAATCCCTGGCCTCGCTTAGTGGGTTAAAGATCTGGCGTTGCCGTGAGCTGTAGTGTAGGTTGCAGACATGGCTCGGATCCCGCGTTGCTGTGGCTGTGGCGAAGGCCGGCAGCTCCTGTGAGACCCCTAGCCTGGGAACCTCCATATGCTACGAGTGCGGCCCTAGAAAAAGCAAAAAGAAAAAAAAAATGTTTCAGGACTCCAAATATGTATTTTTTAAATCAGTCTACTCTGGTATATTTTACTAAAGATATTGGCTAACTCTAGCAACCTATTGTTAACCTAAATATAGCCTAAATTTCAAGCAAATGTGGATTACCAACTCCTAAATTTGCCTCTCATGCCATCTAGGTTCTCTAATATGCTTTTTGTGTGCAGGATCTTCCCAGTTCCAGAGATAACAGTCTTTATCTTCACAACAGCCAGCTACCCTCTACTAGGCATGTTCTTATTTATCTTCCCCAACATGCTCTTGGGAACATCAATATCTATAAGCTTTACCCATTTATTAAGTTTACCAAGCAATGAGCATCCTGCTCTATTGAAGAGAATTTATCAGCCTGATATCATAAAGTATGATCCAATATAGGCGCCTTACTTTAAGAAATATATGTATCTTTACTTTAGGTAATAGACGAAGTCTGGAAAAAAAAAAAAAAGGATTTAAAATGCAATAGGTGGAACTTGTGATTCAAACGGCTGTGGAGGGGGTACCAGTTCTGGTCATACTTGCTCTCTTCCATCCCCACTGAATGCAGTTAAAATCCCTGGATAGAAAGCAGTTAGCAGTTATCTAAGGACTCTTAAAAGCAAGTGGTAGCAGACAGATTGGGAAAAGGAAACCAGAATTCAGAGTACTATTACACCAGTGGAGAATTTCCCATTTTTTTCCAGTCTGGAATCTTTACCTGAACTCAAAGGAAATTTAATGGCCAGAACTGCACAACAAGGAAGACAGAAAGAACTGCAAAATAAATTCTGTTTGGGGCATAAGGAATAAGAAAAAGAACCCCTGTAGGTCAGAAGAGTGGGGGGAGTCCCCTGGATTTGTTGTGATTGTTTACTTCATTTTCATCCCCAGGCCAGGGAAGCCCGAGGCAGCCGTGCAGATGACTGCAGCAACAGTTGGGCAGACCCCTGTTTTCCAGCCAGAGGACCTAAGGTCCTGAGGCCTTGAAAAGAATTCCCATTGCATTTTTTTCTCTCTTAATCCTCTCACTGCTTCATCTTGAAAACAGGCCCAATATTATGGGAAAACATGTAGCAGTATGGGGAAACTAAAGCCCTGGGCTTTGGGAAACCAGAAAATGTGGAGGAGATTGCAGAGTGGAGGGACTACAAGAAAATGACCCAATAAAATTACATATAACTTTTGGCTTATCGCCAACCTGTGTAAGCATGTATCTGACCCTGAACAGCATACCAAAGTCTTTGAGAAATGAGCTACAAGGTAGAGCCTCACTCAGGTCCCAGACTAGACAGTAGGTGGCACACATGCAGGGCATCTGAATATCACTGCAAAGACTTTGAAACTGGACTGACACTGGAACCACAGATAGATGACAGGAAAGAACTTGTATCTTGAACCTAATGTGGTTAATTGCCTGATTAAAAATATATATATATATATCAACATGCTTCATAGGAGAGTCCTATGCCACTTAACAGTCTAAATCCAGGGTCACTTAAAAAAACATTCAAGGTTTCCAGGATAAATCCAAAATAACTCAGCATATAAAAACCAAGAAAAATCTTAATGTTTCACCAGGGTAAATACAACTAACAGCTACCAAGATGACATAGATGTTGGTATTAACAGAGCAAGACTTTAAACACCTTTTATAACCATGCCTCAAGAAGTATGAGCAAATACAAGGAAAACAAATTTAAAAAAATGGGGGAGAGGGAATCTAGCAGAGAAATAGAAGTTACAAGAAAGAAAGAAATGGAAATTTTAGAATAAAAACATGCAGTAGCCAAAATAAAGCACTCACTGGGTTGGGTTAGCGGCAAAATAAAGAATCACAGATGAAGCAGTCTGTGAACTTGAAGAGAGGTTATTAGAAATTATTCAGTTTGTACAAAAGTGGGGATGGAATTTGTCAACTTGCCCCCCAAAAAATGCCAAAGCTATTTCTTCAAATGGAAGAAAAATGATATTAGATGGCAACTTTGAACAACAGAAATGAAGAAAGAGCAACAGAAATGGTAAATATCTGTTTAATATAATAGACTTTTATTTTCTTCTTAGAATCTTTCAAATATATGTGATTGCTAGAAGAAAAATTTTAACATCATCTTATAGGGTTCTCAAAAAGGGGAATGTGTAAAGGGAGCTGTAAGATGTAAGTTTTCTACATTACACTTGAAGTGGTAAAAAAAAAAAGAATTAGTTCAAAGTAGACACATTCAAATAACCTCAAAGGAAGAAGGAGAAGGAAACGGGGGTGGGGGGGAGACAGAGAAATAAACAGAAAGCAAGTAATAAGATGGTAGATCTAAATCCAAATATATCAATAACTACATTAAATTTAAGTGCTATAAAGATGTCAATTAAATGAATGGGATTATCAGGGTGGACAAAAAACAAGACAACTATAAACTTATGTGCTCTCTATAAGAAAACACTTTAAATATAACAATATAGGTAAATTAAATGTAAAAGAATGGAAAAATATGTAAAAAAGATGTATCATGCAAAAGTGAAACTGAAGCTGGAGTGGCCATATTAGTGTCAGATAAAATAGTCTTCCAAACGAGACAGTTTCCCAGGGATAAAAAGAACATTACATAATGGTAAAAGGGTCAACTTAACAAGAAGACGTGACTACATAAAATGTGTATGTACCTAACAACATAGTTAAAATATAGGAAGCAAACACTGGTAAATCTGAAAGGAGAAACAGACAAATCCACACTTACAGAGGGAAACTGCAGTACTCTTCCCTAAGTAATTGGTATAACAAGTAGGCAAAAAATCATTAGCATTTTTTTTATAAAGTTAAACATACGATTATTTTATGACACAGTATTCTCTTTCCTTGACATTTAGCATAGAGAGTAAAATGGGACAATAGCTGAAGACTAAATGTGTGAATATTAAATAAGAAAATACACGTTGAAGTCCTTTGAGCAGAACTGAGCACTCATTAATAACCCTGTTTTACTCACAGTTTTTTTAGAAATGCCAGATGAATTTTAATAGCATTTACAGTATATATTGAGCTAATCACATAATTTTATCTTTATTGTTGTTATGAAATATATTGATAGATATCCTGATACTGAATTATTTTTATAGTCTCAGGATAGCTATCTTTTCTACAATTCTATTATCTGTAATAGTAACTCTGCTCAGTCTATAGTTTTCCGTTTCTCTTTTGGGGAGGAAAGGCTCTCTTTATTAGGTTTGGATAGTGTTAAGGATGTGTTATATTCATTGCACAAGCTAAAAGCTTTTCTATTTTTTCACAGTCTGAAATTACATAGCATAGAAATGATCAGGTCTTTAAAGACTAGTTAGAGGAGTCAGCTGTGAAACCATCTGGTTGCTAGAGTCATTTTAATGGTAGATTTTAAATCACCTTTCCAGTGTCTCCTATGGTAATTTGTGTATTTGAATGTACATTTGTCATTTTTTAGCTCAAAAATGGTCAAGTAATGGCAATTTCATATGATTCAGCCTAATAGTAAAATAGATATTCATATACCCCTTATCGACTTTTATCCACTGTTAAAAATATGCACATTTTGATTTATTACCTTTATGTATACATATATATTAAATATGTTTCATTTATTTTTTTCACTGAATCAGTTAAATGTAAAAACAGACATCATATACTTCTTATCTAAATGCTGCAGGATGCATCTATGAAAAGTAAGAACATATTCTCACTTACTGAAGCATCATTACAGTGATTAAAAGTATTAAAAACAATTGATAGTTTTAACAGTACCTACTCATAGATTTCCCCAGTTATGGCAAAAAAAAAAAAATCATGTATAGATGTTTTTAAATTCACGATCCAATCAAGGTTACGTATTGTATTTGGTCAAATTTTTTTTAGTCTCTTTAAATCAGTTTCTCTCCTTTTTTCCCCCTATGACATTGATTTTTAGGAAAAAACAGGTCAGTTGTTTTGCACACTATTCTACATTCCGGACTTGTTTATTTTCTCACAGCATCAATTAATATATTCTTCTCTCTGCTATATTTCTTGTGAACTAGAAATTAGGTCAAGGTTTGAAATTCAGGTTGAACATTTTTGGCCAGTTTATTCATTGCTGATGCTATATGCTTAATAATATGCATTTCAAAAAATTTTTATAATGCATATTGCATATTAACAGTCATGTGAGGTCAAGTTGTCCCACTACTGGTGATGCCAGATTTGTTCGTACAGTTATTGTGGTAACTTCCACTGTAAAATATAGTTTTACCCTTGTAATTAGTTTTTAACCTATGGAGCAATACTTGAACACTGTAAATCTCCTGTTCCCAACACTCTTTGACTCACTGTTTTCAGCATCCTTTAATAATCTTTGCCTGATTCAATGATTACATTTGAAATATTGCATTTCGATTTCCTTTGATAGAGAAATTTTTGAGTTTTTTAGTTTATCAAATGATTACAGTTTTGATCACCTTTTTATTTTTTATTTCTAATTATCAAATAATGATAATGTAATCCATAGTAATTCTACTTTTAAAATATAAGATTGCATATAACTTGCAATCAAGTACATGATTGATTTGGGTGTATGGTCCATGGACATGAAAAAAGTACATTTGCTATTTTTAAGAAAATTCTTTAGATATATGTTGAGTTTCTTGATTATGTTAATCAAATTCCTATATCCTTACCTATATTTTTACTAAATATCAGATTCTGAAAGAGGCACATTATTTTTCCATTTTGCTTATTTTGTAATCAAGGTCTTACATTCTAATTTTGTATTTAGTCTTTTGTATATTTCTGATGTGTAGTATACTATTTTGTGATAAAAAAAATCTTCAAATTGTCTGGTATGTCTCATCCCAGGTAAAACTTAAAATGGTTATGCTTATATGTTCATGCCCCCCTTCTATCCTCTAGTTCTCCTAATATAGAACCCTAAAATAACGAATGAAAGTAATATGGAAAAATCGTTTTCATTAGTACTAGACAGGACTCCCCCTCTCCTCCATATCATCTTGGTTATAGGTGAGCAGTGAGCAAGCATTGCTTGAAATAGATTTCAGTGTTTTGATCAACATCATTTCATTCCCTGAGGTCCTTAACTTCTCTTCAGAAAATAAAGTCTTGTTTTTAATCTGTTATAATCTTTTACCTGCTAGTATGCATTTTAAACCTTAATGAAATGGTTTAAGAAAAATGACTGTGTAAAATCCAGAGTTGCAATAAAACTCCCATTTTTATATCTACCCTAAAGATAAATTATGTAGCCAAAATATGGGATTTTAACTGGAGTTTTAAAAAATAAGTGCTGGATTCTATCACAGAGTCACTTTGAAGAAATTGCTTAAGACAGGGAATTGCTCATTAGAGGCAAAATATGTTTTTGGGGTTTTTGTTTGTTTGTTTTTTTGTTTGCTTTTTTTTTAGGTCTGCACCCATGACATATGGAGGGTCCCAGGCTAGGGGTCTAATTAGAACTACAGCCGCCAGCCTATGCCACAGCCACAGCAATGCCAGATCCAAGCCGAGTCTGTGACCTACACCACAGCTCACAGCAATGCTGGATCCTTAACCCACTGAGCAAAGCCAGGGATCAAACCCACAACTTCATGATTCCTCGTCGGATTTGTTTCCAGAGGCAAAATATGTTTTAATGCAGGTTTCACTGTGCTCAGCACAGGGAATGTTTGGAAGAACATTAGCTTTTTTTTTTTTTTTTTTTTTTTTTAATGAGAAGAGTGTTCCACCCTTCCCGGTGCCAGATTTGCAGTACAGAGTATAATTGGCCAGTAATGAAGCAGCCCCTGTGTTTGGAGATGAGACTGAAAAGTGTCTCAACTGCTAACTTCTCTGTAGCACTGGGTGCTTATTTCTGATTTTCTGCAGGATTCAATGTGGACATCAAAAGTCACCTCATGTCTCCTTGAGCCTTTTTGTCTCTCTTTCTCCTTGAGCACAGCACCCACACATGAGTCCCCATCAAGGGGACTCATCATCTTTGTTTGGAAAGCTACAGCTCAAATGCTAGAATGGATTTTGTTCAGTCCATTCTGGGACCGCCTCAGCCTAGTGTTCTCACCTGTATTTCTCATCTGTGTGGCCTTCCCTGGGCTTTGCCAGGGAGTGCAGCTGCCTGCCTGCCTGCAGCCTTTGTCCATGTAGATTGCAATTTATTATGGTCTAGCCATCAAAATAATCGCACCCTTTTCTTTTTTTACTTTATTATTGTCATGCATCTACTGATTTTTGTACAGTACTCTTTTCATTTCAGTGGGATTCTGAAAGAGAGGGGAGAAGATGTAAATGTTTGAAACAGTAGTCTTAGTTCCTTTTTTCATGAACCAATACCAGGCATTTAAGCAGGTCTTTAATTTTTATAAGTATAAACTAATACACATTTATTACCTAAAATTAGAAAATTAAAAAATTGTTTTTCAAAATGGAATTCACCTTAAGTCCTTTGATGTAGAGATAGTTACTAACAGTAGTACATTTTTCTATAGACTTTTTGGCAATCAAATTTATTCTTACAAAATTCAATCTTATTTTTTTTTAACTGAAAAATATAGCATGAGGGAGTTCCCTGGTGGCCTAGTGATTAAGGACTCGACATCCTCTTTCACTGCTATGGCTCAGGTTTGATCCCTGGCCCAGGAACTTCTGCATGCCACAGGTGCAACCAAAACATATATAGCATGACAACTTTCTAATTTCATTAGCTATTTCTTGAAATTATGTTTTCAAGGACTGAATAACAAAATCACAAATATGCCAAAACTGTTTATTTAAATTGGCATAGAATATATTAGACTAGGATTATTTTAAACTATTATAAATGATGCTGTAGTTATTTCATACATGTGTAAAAGTTTTTGAATCTCTGATTTTTTTTAGAGTAAAAATGAGATTAATGAGTCAAGGGTAGAATATTTTCTAGTGCTCAAAATATATTTTGTCAAATTTGGCTTTCAAGTAAGGTTAGTTTAATTTAAAAACCAGCAATGTAATTTTTTCTTTTCTTGGTAACTTTCCAACCTGTTTCTTACGGTCCAGGGTTATCACACGTTTTGAGGATGCCCAACAGTTTTCTAAAATTTTGTCTTTATTTCAGAAGATCATTTCTTCTAAGTCTTCCAGAAGATGTTCCTTTTTCTTCATTCTACAGAACGTCTGATAAGTTCTGTGCATTTTTTATCTCTTGAACTTGAGATACTAGTACTTGAATATGGAGAAAGCTTTCCAGATTTGGTATTTGCCAACAAACAGGTGTGTAAATCGCCCCAATCTCCCCTCAGTGACCCTCTAGTTGTTCATCACATTCTTTTCTGGGAGCCATAGCCACCAAGTTAATTTGCAACGTTTATAACCTAGGCTCTAGATCAAGGAAATAGTCATCTTTGAAGCTATGCCCTATGTACATAGAATTTTCTGTTGTCCTCACTGCTCAGTCTTCAGGCCCTCTGCTCCTGGCATATCCCCACCTCCACCCTTGACTACCGCTCTACTTATGGGACTTATATATCCCCCAGAATGCAATGTGCCATTGCAAATACTGTGTCCCCAATCCATTCCCTTATTCATTGAAATTCATTCAGAAAAATATGTATTGACCTTCTACTGTGTGCCAGCCACCAGACAGAGCATAGAATAGAAGAGACAAAAGTCCCTGCCTTTGTAGACCTGATAAAACATCCCCAACGCCCATCTTCCACCCCACCTTATGACGTTTTGTTCTAGCTTTTTGGATGATACAAGTTCTCTAAATCAGGGCAGAGAGTTTGGCTAAGAACAAAGTGTATGTCTGCTGTCTTGCAAATAGGCAAGGATGCTGTGTTCCATGAGGTGGAATAGGAAGAGGGATAGGCTGCTGGTTGCTCTTCTGAAAATAGCTCTACCAGCCTTATGTTTATTGAAAACTCCTATGAGATGCTAACATTAGCCTGTCTGTTATTTTTGGGTTTCAGTGCTATTGGAGTTATTTGCCTTTTCTGGGTCTTCAAAAGCATTTTAGTGGGAAGTTAGCAGAGGAAGCATTAGGGACTGCCAACTGGAAACCATTTTAAACAGAAGTCACAAGGGCATTTGCAGACTTTGACTTGTGCTGTTTCCTTTTTTCAAGGTAAACTCTGAGGCAGTCATTTTCAGAGAATTTTTTTGTTGGCAACAAAAGAATTACAAAACTGTAGGAGTAAATGTATTTTGAAAAAATACTGGTGTATATTGGTAGTATAGTTTTGATTTATTGTTTTACTTCTACCTCCAATGCAGAAATATTTGCCTGGGTTTGTTTTTTGGTTTTTTTTTTTTTTTTCCAATCATTGAGCCAAATCCTCAGTCTGTGTAACTTGGTAGGACACCAAGATGAAATGAAAATCTGGCCTGTGTTTGCATCTTACAATTAACTTCTCATTGGGCTGTTTAGTGTGTCCCATAATTTCTAATACATACTATTAAAATAAATAATAACATTGTAGTTTTGTTTTCTGCCAAGTGTATTTGCCATAGGTGGGGCCTGGAGGGAATACCAAGATAATTTCAAGTATGTGATGCACATTGTATGGAAACAGGAAGGCAGAATGTTGCTGATCATGGCATTCAATACATGTATCAGTCCACATACACCCCTCTTCTAAACATGCATGTGAGTCCATATACATCTGTGCATGGATGCGCGCACACACACACATACATACACCTATGTCTCAGCTATGTGGAAATAGTTTTATTTCCCCAAATAGGCCACACTCCTTCCTCAGTATAGGTTTCTCTTTCTGCCAGGACAGCCTTTCCCCATCATTACCTGATTGATTCCTAGTTGTCCTTTGTGCCTTGGACTTGGAGCCAGTCATTCCCTCTGAGAACCATCTCTCATCAGCAACATCTGCCCCCAGCTAAAAGACGTTCCTTCCTACTTCACGCTCCCATCATGGCCCCTTCCTGAGAGATCACATCTCGCACAAGAAATCTGCCCCACTTATGTGTTTGAATGACAGCTCTCTACCTTGACTGTGAGACTCCTGAGGGCGAGATCTGGATCTCTTCCCTTTGTCTCCCAGCTTTTAGCAGCAAACTTGGCATGCAGGAGGCATTCAGGGCCTCTGGGGGCTGCTCAGCAATCATCCTAAAGTTCCGTAACCCATTAACAATCCCGCTCTGCAAGGCAAGCTCATACCCTCTCTCCCCAGCTCAAGCCCCCGTCACCTCTTTCCCAGCCTTCTCTTCTTGTGGCTGAGCTTCCCAACTCACTAAGGAAATAGACGCAATCAAAAGATAATTTTCACCTATCAACCCCAAACTCCCAGTCCATCCCACTTCCTGCCCTTTCTGTTTGACAACCACAGTCTGTTTTTCCATGTGTGTGAGTCTGTTACTATTTTGTAAGTAGGTTCATTTGTGCCATATTTTAGGTTCCATATATAAGTGATATCACATGGTATTTGTCTTTCTCTTTCTGACTTAACTTCCCTTAGTGTGAGAATCTCTAGTTGCCTCCATGTTGCTGCAAATACCATATGAGAAAAAAATGTGTATAAATATTAATGTGTATGTATGTAATATATATATACATATATATATGTGACTGTGTCACTGTACTGTGTACAGCAGAAACTGGCACACTGTAAATCAACTATACTTTTTTGTTGTTGTTGTATTTTTGTCCTTTTATGGCCACACCGTGACATATGGAGGTTCCCAGGCTAGGGGTCTAATTGGAGCTGTAACCACCGGCCTACGCCACAGCCACAACAACGCAGGATCCGAGCCACATCTGCGACCTACACCACAGCTCACGGCAACGCTGGATCTTTAACCACCTGAGCGAGGCCAGGGATGGAACCCGCTACCTCATGGTTCCTAGTCGGATTCGTTTCCACTGCGCCACAATGGGAACTCCAAAGCAACTATACTTTAATAATTTTTTTTTAAAAATTAAAAATAAAATTATCATACAACCTAGCAAAATATAGATAGATAGATTTTCACAAGTACCCCCTTTATCTACTTAATTCCCTGCATCAATGCCCTTAAAGTCCACCTTCCATTGTATTACGTGGGACAAGGTAACCTTGCTCCAGTTAAGGCCCATCCTTCTATTTGTGTGTCAGTGTCATCCACTCTCACCTGTTGTAAGACATCACTCCAGCATTTGTCCTTCTTCTTTCTCATGTCATCATTTACCCCCTTCACTAACTGATTTAAAAACCTAGTTTAATTTCTCTCATCCTGGGAGTTCCCAATGTGGCACAGTGGGTTCAGGACCTGGCATTGCTGCAGCTGTGATGCAGGGACAGTAGCCCAAATATGTCAATGATCTGCAGCCACAAAGATGTTTCTTGTTCAAGTTATGTAAAGGCTGGGAGTCACCTACAGGACTGCTTGACTGTCCTCGGTTCTACTTAGCTTCAGCCCAACCGGGCTGGACTCCTCTTGGCTGTAGGTCAGCTGGAGCTCGGCCATCTGTGCTGTAATTCTAAGACCCAGGCTAATGGAGCAGCCTGGAACCTGGAATGTGCTGTTCTCTCGTGGCAAAAGACAAGAGACAGGGCTGAAACACCCAAAGTCTCTAAAACCTACTTTGGCATGGTGTGTACCATGTCTTCTCACATTCCATTGAGCAAATAGCAGCAGAATCAAAAGAAAGATGATGCCTTGCAGCAGGCCCAGGCTGGTCGGGGGAACTCACTTCCAGTGGAATTCAGATTCTGATGTTATTACATGCTGCTGAACATAGTTATTGCCTGGTACTATTTCTGTGATTACAGGTGACCCAAGGACTCTTTTTTAAAACTATCTGGGAGTACTGAAAAGTCACAGTACCAGCTCCATAGAGAGAACCTGTAGAAGCAGAGGTGTGTGTGTGTGTGTGTGTGTGAGTGTGTTTGTGTGTGTGCAGTTGTGGGTGTGAGTGTGGGTGTTGGGTGGAGGGGAAGGAGGCATGATAAAGTTGTTCCACAAGTCATTGTCACTCCAAGGGATCTTGGCCCCTGAGCTGATCATTAACCTGGGCTTTCTCCATGCTAAGAAGTTGCATCAGGACTTTGTGGCAACTTCATTGACATCTTTGATCATGAGGCTCCAGAAGGCCAGAACCTTAGTTTACAATTGGCTGGACTCACATGTGACCCTGTTTACGGGAAGGAAATCTGGCCAAGTCAGGACCAAAGAATTTTGTGGTGAGGGTGTTGAACTCCGTTTCCTTTTTCATTTATAAACGCAATTGGAGCTGATTCCAGCATGTTTTTAGGAAGTCAGTAAAAACATTTAGGCGTAACTACTACTGTTTTATGAAATTTCATCTATTGTTTTGACCTTGCCTCTGCTTAAAGGCGGAAATAAAAATCTTGGTGTGGCCGTGGTGGGAACAGAGGGGCATTATGTCATTACAGCACCTACTTCAGGTCAGGAAACTCTGAACTGACCATCCATTTCCTACTTTACTGAGCCAAGGAATGCAGTCGAGTGTGTGACTAAGGGTAACATGACTCGGGTTAAGAACTGGGTCTGTGGAATTTGTTTCCTGGCTAAGAGAATGACAACTCAATTGCTGCTAGAATTAAGTGGAAAATGTATACTTTTGCCTTCATTAACACCATTGTTATTTTTAAAGCCTTGTTGAGAACATAAGATCAAACTTAAACATGATAGCATGAGGTTTAGTTATTAGAAACCAAGGGAGCCCTTGGGAATATTGCCTTCCACTCTCAGTTCTACCCAGGCTCCATATCTGTCCAGGTCTGAACATCACACCTCAGTCCTTACACTTGAAAGAGAGACTATTGCTCATTAACACTCAACACTGGGCAAGTAGAAAATTCTCTTTTAGATACGGGTTTGACTAATGTGATCCCTCAACTGTGCACTTATTTGTTTATCTAGTTCTTCATTTCTTAAAATGTTACCAGCACCTCGGGGTACAAGCAGCACATTAAAACAGTAATTAAAATAGATAAAACATTACAAAGCAGCAATTAAAAGAGCAGCAAACGAGGTTACATCTTAACACTATTATGCTTAAACCTGAAAACAATGCTCACCTCATCAGCTAAGAGACACCCACACAAGCAGTGCAGGAACCTTGCAGTGACTTTGAGAAATCATAAATGGAAAGCAGGTGATGATAAAATCACTCCAAACCTCGCCTCAAAATGTAATTTTTCCATCCTCTCCACCGCCCCCAGCCCTTCTCTGTACACCTGTAGGGTAACTTGTGCTACACCGTGCTTTCACATATCTGTTCAGCCAGAAAGCCTTACGGAGGACTCAAAAACTTCTTTCTTTCCCCAAAGCTGTAACCGGAGTCCTTGGTCATACCTTACACGGCTTAAATGGCAGTTGATCTTGCTTAAGTACTGGAAACAATCAAAGGATCGCAACCTTAGAGAACATTCTCCCAACTGAAGTAGGAAAATCCTTGTCCTTCATCCCCAGCTCCCACCCTCAGAGGCCCCACAAACCCACCCGTTTCCTTGCACAGCGCTGCGTGCCCTCCCAGCCTGTCACACCTAAGCGAGCCTCCGTTAGTCTCTCTCTACTCACCGGCCACACCAGTCCTGCTTTTCTTTTTCCCCTGCTAATAAACGGTGCTTGAAAACTGTGGCTTTTAAAACACTTCTAGGATCTGTGTGGGTAGTAAGCTCTTTACCAAAGTGATAACTCAGGGTTTGCCTGCGCGTGAGAGAGCCTGGTGAGTGTTCTGAACTAGAGAGCTGAAAGTGGATTCTCTCCTCCTCCGTTATGTTGAACTATCTCCGTCAAGAGGCTGGTCTCTAACAACGCGTTGAGTCCTTTCAGAAACTGCTCTGTGGGAAGTCCATCTTGCGGTTTGTGTAGAATTGTCGCTGTCTGTCCATTCTGGCTCACACAGTACTTAAAAAACAGCGTTCCATCGAGCCAGCACCTGCCTCTGCAGCCCAGTTCCCACTCCACGCTCCCACCCCCTCTCACTCCAGCAAGGCAGAACCACTCTGGGTGCTCAGCTCAGTAAATAGAATTCCCAAGAACAGCATCTTTACATCTAAGGTCCTGGACGAAGCTCTGCAGAATAACAACCCACGGAAGTTATGCCAGGCTTATTTTAAAGCCTCTTCTATATGAACATATTTAAACAGTTTCAATTTTGCCAGCAAAGCTCCTTTGGGGGATGTATTGTGCAAGTGGTTTTCTACCACAAAGTCCTCTGCGATCCTTCTGGAATTTCACATCAAAGAGAGAGAATCTCTGTGTTCAGTAAAGATCCTACCTTGGGAAGCAAAGCCTTGCTGAGACCCTTGGTGAACCCCTCCAGGTTCCTGTGGCTCAGTTCATCAATAACTTCATATGCCCAATAGGGTGTGTCCACACTCTGCCAACAGTAAACAGTAGAGAAGTCTCAGAATTCAAGCCACATTAGCATAGTGGCAATTAAAGAAATTGCTGCAATTCCTTAAAGGACCTTTTGATTTCCTACAGGAAACACTGTGAAATCACTATATTTTCAGAGCTTGTGAAATCCTTAGGTAGGTCTCCCCTGCAGTGGAAAACGTCAAACTGAAGTCAAACGCACTCTCCACTAGCATCAGCCTGTACTCCCCTTGTTTCCTGAACCATTCGTTCTATCTTTTTTTTTTTTTAAGGGCCACACCTGCAGCATGTGGAAGTTCCCAGGCTAGGGGTTGAATTGAAGCTTCAGCTGCTGGCCTACACCACAGCCACAGCAATGCGGGATCTGAACCATGTCTGTGGCTACACCACAGCTCACGGCAATGCCAGATCCTTAGCCCACTGAGTGAGGCTAGGGATTGAACCAGCTTCTTAACCCCTGAGGCACAACGGGAACTCCCTATTCACTCCATCTTAACTATCCCTTTCCTACTCTAAGCACACTTTAAATGTGACTTAAGTGGGCACAAAAGCAAAGCAACTTGCATTGGCTAATTCTGCTGCGCTGGGAAGCCCACAAGGTCAGGGGCAGACTGAATTTGGCCTCAGGATAGCTCTGAACTCCTGAACCCACAGAGCCATTATGGGCCTAACTTTAAAGCCCAGACATAGGTGCCAGAGTTTTAGAAGAGCCACCGCTGCCCCTTGCACTACTGGCTTCTCCTTTGTCCCTGTGGTTGCACTTGTCCATGAACCGCCTCTCCCCCACTTACCAAAGTCTGTAACAGACACTCAGCCCTCTTCCCTAAGAGCCAGGGTGCTGGTGTTCTCTGCCCCGTCCTCTCCCTTCATTCACCTGGATGCTCTGGGGAATGAGGAGTGGGAGACAAAGAGGAATGGCATGGTCCCAAAAACTGACCCCCGACTGAGGGGACACATTACATGGGTCGGAAAGCCATGTGACTCCACAAGCCAGGTAACCCACTGCGAGGTCCCTCCAGTCTTTGCTCCTGAATCCCCAGAGCTCAGGTTGCCTTTCTTGCCCTAATTCTTCTTCCGTTCTGCCTGGCGCTGTGGTTGTGGCGACATCTCCATGAACCTTTCTTGATCCCATGGAGGAATGGCCCTTGCTCCCTGTGCCTCTGCTGGACTCTAAAGGCACAGCGAGCTTAGCCAGAGCAGTGCAAGGCAGTAGCTAGAAAGACGGGCTCAGGGCGTAGACCCTTGGTCTCCTTAGCTGTGTGACTTGAGTCAAGTCATTCTGCACCTTTGTTTTGCCATCTGCAAAATGGGTCAATGGCACTTACTGCGCAGGATTATTGTGAGGAAGTTAACAGAAAATGCTTCTAGTAGTGCCTCCCGTGTGATAAATTCCTGTAACTGTTGTGCAGTATTATGGTTGTCAGTCCCGTTGGGCTGTGTGATTCCGCAGGGTATAAAGGCTGCTTATTTCTCTTTGCATCCCCATCTCTTGCAGCTGTGGCTAGCACAGTGTGAGCAATCACAGGTTTAGCGCTGTACACATTGAACAACTGTGTAAATGACTAAATCAACAAATGAGAAGACCTTGGTAAGGACATAGGAAGCAGCAACTTACGGTGACAGCAGCCTTGGCCTCAGACCAGGGAGACCTGAGTTCAGTCAGTGGCGTGAGCTTCGTCAGTTCAGTGAGCCCACAAGTTCTCCAGCAGTGAAGGGAGTGCAGCGCTGTGGCTCTGAAGCCGCCTTTCTGAGGAGACCAGGCTTCCCACCCCGGCCCCTCTCTAGCACACACCGGACAAGCAATACAATGAATTACCACCTGTGATTGATCTGTGTGAGTTTTAAACTGTTATGAACCTAGTTAATTGTTTTGCCTGTATAAGCACATTTTGCTTCATCCATTTGTCAAGCTGAAGGAAGGTTGTTTTATAAAACAGGATTTAATTAAATGTTTTGTCCCAGTCCAGTCTTTCCTTTCTGCATCTGCATTATGCTTGTGTCATATTTTCCCTGGAGGGCAGGAAAACAATTTAGTGAAAATGAAGGATCCATTGATTTACTATTGAAAAAGGAAATGCCAGGCTAACAATTTCGCTCTATAATTTTCTAGTGACCATAAGAGAACCCAGCCATTTAACTTAAAGATACTGTGTTTCCTGGTACACCTGGCTCTTTATATCCTTCTGTACCATTCATGCTGTTATGTTTAGGGCCTTGCTCTTGATTGAAACTATTTCTTGAACACTCTTAAGAGCTATTTTTCTTCCCTGAACAGAAGAGATGTTTCTAGGAAGTAAAGTCCTTTAATTTTTTTTTTCCATCTCTGGTTTGGTGACTAGGGAAGTAGGGAATGTTTTTCTCTGAGACCCTATCACTGGGATCATAACACACACACACCCCCCCCATCATTCAGCCACAGATCTCCCTGCGTACAGAATTTAACTTGACCTACTTTTCTGCCTGTTGAGCTGCCTCAGGCCTCAAATGTTCTTCTAGTAGAGATCAGCTGTTTTCTGGGTTAAAGTCTTAGATCTTTAGCTCAACACAGTGTCCCAGTGCCTCAAAGGAAGCAGGCTGCGTTAATATCTGAGGGAGCTGGAGATGACAGGACCCTCACCAGGCATCCCCTTCCTAGAGCCACCCTGCGCCCACCGATTACCATCCTGGAATCTGAGCCTGTGGCCAAGGACCAGGGTTATCCTGGGAACAACACTTTTCATTCTGAAGGGAGGGGGCTCACTAGTGAACGTAAGAAGGAATGTGGGACTAGAAATCGGGAAAATAGGATTGCCGTAAGGAGGACTGTGTCTTTAGATACATGATGCCACCTCTGGGAATTTCAGCATCCTTTCCACCGCTAACAGTCTGTGAGCCTTTCATTCAGTTTTATTCAGCATCTGCTAAGCGGCCGCTTCTGCAGCTGGAACAGTAGTGAGGGACCGAGGCAGACTAGTCCTGTCATCATGCAGATCAGAATCTAGTGGGAGGCACGGAAAGTGTGAAATGATAATACTCTGATTAGAACTATGCAGAAGGGCACACAAGACTATGAGACATAATCAGAGGATCTAGCCTGGTGCCTAGCTGTATATAATCCAGGGAGCAGGAAAAGGCCCTTAGAAGGGAGTAACTTTTGAGTAAACTCATAAAAGATGAGATGGCTCCAGGCAAGCCCATCCAGACAGAGGAGAAGGGCTCACACAGACTCGGCCAAGCATCCTGGATGAGGATGCTCATTTCCTTCTCTCATGTTGATCCCTTAGGAAACACAGCAGCTGACCTCTGCATTGGAGTTGGCCGGCCAGAATGCATATTTACCTAATTAGCCACAAATTACTGTCCATGAAGAGGAAATATTTTATTTTGCTGTATTAGACCAAGAATCAGAGCAGCCGTCCTTTCACTCTTCCCTCTTCCCTTGCACTATGAAGAAAGCAAGGGACCTTGCCTCTGCTCTGATTCTCACAAATCATCTGACCAAATTGCAGGGAACTTGTTGGAACAGAACAGTAACTCACCTCTCATTTGCTGATGTACTGAGCAAGATCTTGCTGAGGCTGTTTTACATTTATCATGCTTTCCCACCTGAAGGTCTCAGAATTTTTTGTGAGCATGACAGACAACAGGGTCTCATGCTAATGCTAAGTATGCTCATAATAAGTGTTCTCAGGCCAGGGTCTGCCTCATTAGCCAGCTGGGGCTGGGTAGGGGCATGTGTGGAGCCTGTCAGCCATAGATCAGACCCTGTGCCCACCAGCAGTATTCTCACCACAGACAAGCAAGCTTGAGCCTCATGCAGACTCCAACCCACTTCTCCCCTTACCAGGGGGGCCCCAATGTCCTTAAGTGGAGAGGTGCTGATTGAGAGGACCTTGGAGCAAGAGAAAAGCAGAGAGAAATGAGAGGTAAACAGGGAAGGCCTGTCTTGAGGATGAGGGAGGGTAAGGAGAAATGTGGGTTGAATCTAGGGGATTGGTTAGTTAGTGATATAAACGCTGGCACAATCATCTTAAAGGATTGTTGGCAACGTGTGAGTTCTTCCTATAGGATTCTTCCTGGTCCTACCATGGGACCCAGTATGTCCTCCAGGGAAGAAAGGATGTAAAAGGATGACATAATACTGTTTTGTTATAATTGTGTTAGCCCTTCAAGTGGATTAGTTGTGGTTTGACCAAGAGGAATAGAAAGAAGGATTCTTACGCACTATTTTGGACCAAGTGGAACCTTCCCAACTTTACATGGGGCTTCCCATCACCTCTGAAATCCTGTCACTCTACAGCCTGCTCCAGAAATCTGCCCTGGTTTCCATGCCCCTGATCCTCGTCCCAAAGTTCCTATCTCCTTAAAAGCTCGATTTCATTGATTCATTTCTTCAATATAATTTAGTGAAAGTCTAATGTGTCAGACTCAAAGTGAGGACTTTTTCCCTTGTTCTGACTTCTGAAGTTCCCATATTTTCTGTAATGAGTATAGAAAATCTTTGGAGTAGAATTTGCTATGGAATTATTACTAGATATGGAAATATGTAAGCTGAGCATTTATTAGAGAAATTGCTACTTTTTGAAAAGGTTACTTGAAACTCTTACTTTAAAACCTTGACTGCTGTCTTCTTCACCAAGAAAATAGAAAGCTTTGGGACTTTCCTCCAACTCAGAAAATTAGGTACATTGGGTTTATAATGGGAAAAAAAATCTTTAAAAAGCAAAGACACAGTCATGCACTCTGCCCCCAGAATGCTTACAAGATAGTCAGATAGGAGAAAAAAGACATCCAAAAACAGAAATGTTATAATATACAATATATAAAATATGTTAAATATAAAACAAGATTGAGAGGGGTAAATGTTTTTAAATGTGTCTTACTAAGGTCTAAGGGTTGGAGAAGGTGTTTACTCCAGCTAAAGGTTGAGAAAGCTTGATGATAAAGAGGCACAGGAGCCATGCCTAGAAGAAAATAGGAGTCCAGAGCAAGGGCAATATTGAACAACCAAGGGAGGGGTTACCATGAGCAGTAAAAAAGAGTTCAAAAGAGGCTGGTGGGATGCACCACATGAGCTTGGTTAGGATGAAGCCCAGGAGGAATGGAGAGATGGAGGTGAGACTGAGAAGATTAGGTGTGGAGAAGTCGTGGAGGGTGCTGGGGACCAGCTGAGGATCTGATGCTCCAGTCAGAAGCACTGAGATGATGGGGGCTCTACCCAAGTCAAACTGGTCCAGCAGCAGAGTTTATGGATCAGGGTAGGGGGAAATGGACATTTGTGGGACTGAATCCAAATGAAATAAGCTGAATACTTGACCTATGGGAGTAGCTATGGGGCTGGGGAGAAGGAGCAGACACAGGAGGCATTTTAGAGACAGAGTGGGCAGATTTTTGAAGAAATAAGGGTGGGTTTTTTTTTTTTTGGTTGGTTTTGTTTTTTTTGTTTGTTTGTTTTTTAGGGCTGAACACAAGTCACGTGGAAGTTCCCAGGCTAGGGGAAAAACTAGAGCTTTAGCTGCTGAACTACACCACAGCCACAGCAAAAGCAACGCGGGGTCCAAGCCACTTCTGCAACCTAACCACGGCTCCTGGCAACGCCAGATCCTTAACCCACTGAGTGGTTCCAGGGTTCGAACCCACAACCTAGTAGATACAAGTTGAGTTCATTACCACTGAGCCACCACAGGAACTCCAGAAATAAGGGTTTTGATTTCAACCTGTGTCCTCAGACTGGATGAGGCCAACAAGAGGAAGCCAAGGTCTTAGTAGTTGCAATAGTACACTGGAAAGGAAAATTACAGCACAATACAGAGGCTGGAAAGGAAAATTACAGCATGTTCTTCAATGAGAACTTCAGTTCAGAGGCACTGCAGGAGATGCCAGCATAATGAAATCTAAACATAGGATTTCAAAATACGCCAGAAAGAACCTATAAGCCTTCTTCTTCTTTTACCTTTCTGCTTCTCTTTTTTTAAATCATCAGTCACTAAATAGCTGTAAAGCAGACACACTACATATAGTTATGTAGGAAACCAAAGAAACACAATTTAATACCTAGTCCCTGTTCTCAAAGAAGCTTAATACATTTGTAGAGATAAAACTGTACCCACAGGTCAACATCGCATCCTATGCTGTAGTCCATGCTAAAGGCCACCTTGAAAAAGGTACTGAAATTTAAAGCAAACTTGAAATGCATTATAAATTAGGAGAAACTAAGGATGTGTGTTCTGGGGAGGGGGAGACAGGTATCATAGTGCAGTGCTACTGTGTGCCATAAACTTGATTTTTTATCTTATTATTGTGCCTATTTTAAAGATAAGGAAATGAAGCCAAGAGAGGTTAAATGACTTGTTTAAAGCCACACAGCTTACAGTAAGTGGCACAGCCAGGAGAGCCTGACCCAAAGGCCGTGTGCAGCACATGACCCTCTAGTGAGAGAACTGAGCCAGGTAGGAAGGCATGAAAACCTTGGAGGAAAACTTGATGTGCAAAGATAAAAAGGATGTGGAGTTCCAGAGTTCCCTCTGTGGCTCAGTGGTTAACAAACCCGACTAGGATCCATAAGGATGCAGGTTCGATCCCTGGCATTAGCTCAGTGGGTTAAGGATCTGGTGTCTGGTGTTGCCATGAGCTGTGGTGTAGGCTGGCAGCTGCAGCTCCAATTCGACCCCTAGCCTGGAACTTCCACATGCCCCAGGTGTGGCCCTAAAAAGCAAAAAGAAGAAGAAAGATGTAGACTATCTAACTTCAAACCCACTGAAAAGCTAAAAGTTTGATATGTGTCTCCCACTTACTTTAATTTCCAGACATTTTATTAAAGGTTTCTGAGAGATTCCTGCCACTGCCAAGAATCTGCACATTTCCTCAAGATTTGGGGCAGGGTAGGACAAGACAGAAATACATGAGTAAATAGAATATAAATGAATTGCTTTCTGGAGTATGTTTGAAAGTCAAACAGGTTTGATCCTTGTGTTGTTCTGTATGGCTGCCTCCTGGAGTTTATAGGGTTAAGAGACACCAACCTTTTATAATATCAGCAGATCTTGATTAATCTGGCAAATGCTATAAATCAAGGGGCAGTGTGAAATTGGACACTAAATGTATTGGACGTTATTATAAAAAGAGAAATTGGATAATTTCTACTCATTTCTATCTGAAAATGAAAAATCGCCAGGGTAATGAATCTCTGCTGAAATGCCTATCAGTTATAAAGTACTTTTCCATCAGAGAGATAAGGAGAATCAAAACACACAATAAAAATTATTCACCATAGTATCTTTGAATAAAAGTAAATAAATCCCCATGATGTTTGTGCTATATACTCTTCCCTCCCACAAAAAAAGGACTAAGTGTCTATCTTTTTAAAAATGCCATAAAGTCAAAACCAAGAAGAGCTCTATTGCCTTGACCCATTTGAGTTTGGGAGGAAATCTTTGCAGCTGTTAGAGGAACTGTCCACCCTTCCTTAAAATCAAGAGCACACTTATCAAGACTGAATCCTGTGATCAAGTCCAATTAGATTTGCATGAAAAGGAATGCTGTCCTAAGGGCTTTGTTTAAATTCTCCCTTTCATTGTTAGATTCAAAGAAAGTTACTGGGGCTGTAACTTCATACACGAGGGAATTGGTTCATGTTGTTGATCCAATCAGATCATGTCTTGGATTCTGAGTTTCAGCCACAGTCAAAAAGGTGAGAGTGCCTTCAGCTAGGATAAAATGTGGGCAAAACCAGCCAGCTGGCCTTCATTCTCAGGGAAAGAAAGCTTTCAAAGACTGATACCCGGGCAGCCTGCCTGTTGTAATAACATCTTTCTTTTAAAGTTCCTCGAAACCTGGACCCAATGTTTCCCTTTCTGTATGAATTAGAGGTGTGATTGTACTGTAGTAGTCCTCCAGAAATTAATGCTTTAATCTTATTCTTCTTTATATGATAAACATACCCTCTGCCTATTAGTGAGACTGGTCTAAGTGAGGTGACTGGGATGGTAAGCAATTGTCTAGCTACAGATTCTTTAGCAGCCAGGATCATTTCTCATCCCCCCAAACCTCCCGCACCTAAAAGGGTATGGCACACAGTAGGTCCTCAATGCCATATTAATCTTGTATGAATCAATTTATTCATACATTCAACAGATATTTATGTGTGAAGCACTATTATGGGCACTGAAAATAAATCGGCTAACAAAAAAGGATGAAATTGGCTGCCCTCAGGGAGCTTTCATTCTGGCAAGAGAAAATAAACCATAAGTGGTTAGCATAATAGATAGGTATATAATATAGTATATTAGAAGGTGTTGAAAAATAGAGCAGAGTAAGGGAGAGTAGAGGGCTGGATATACGGAATGGGTTTGGTTTGCTATTGAATTAGGGTGGTTGAGGTAGGCCCCATGAGAAGGCCTATCTCAAGCAAAGACTTGAAGGAGGGGAAGGAGGAAGAGCATTTTAGCACAGGAAACTGCTTATGTGGACTGTGGGTGAGAGTGTGCCTGACACGTTGGAGGAACAGCAGTGGGCTAGTGTGGGCAAAGAGTTAGCGTTAAAGGTGACATTAGAGAAAAAATGGGGGCAGGAAGATCATGTAGGGCTTCATAGACCATTGAAAGGACTTTGCCTTTTACTTTGAAAAGATAAGGAGTCGCTGGAGAATTTTGCAAAGAGGGATGTGATCTGACTGGTGTATTTAAGGGATCCCTCTGTGTGTGCTGTCCTGAGAATACTTGTAGGGAGGCAAAGGTGGAGGCTAGGAGTCAAGTTAGGAGGCAACTGAAAAAGTCTGAGCAAATCAACAAATACATGGTTTTATGTGTCGTGGTGATGGCATGAACAAGGTTAGAGTGTAGAGCAGCATGTGCAATCAGTTCAAGGGAGAACTTCTCAGGGCTGTGATATTAGAATTGGAGGAAAGGCGTTTAGATAAGGGAGGGACATGATAGGTGAAATGGGAAAAGTTTTGTGACATCAAATTGGGAAAGGCCTTGAATCCTAGGCTAGCTGCTTGTTATGAAAATGCCCAAGTATGAAGCTTATACAAATAGGGTCTTATTCGTCTCACATGTTAAGTAATCTAAAGATTAATCCAGAACTAGTGCAGAAAATCGATGACAACAATGGTGACTCATCCTCTTTCCGTCATCCTTGTTATGTTAGTTTGTCACGGTCACAAGAGCCTGCCACAGATCTGTGTTCTTCGAAAGAAGGGGGAAGAGAGCATGTATAATACATGAACCCATCACCTCCTTTATTTCACCAGGAAAGCAAACCTAGAAGCCCCATCCAACAGACTTCTGCATATGTATCTTTGGCGCAACTGGGTCACATGACCATTCCTACCTGGAAGATGGTTGGGCAGAAGGGCTGGTGGAAAAAGTGTGTCCACGACTAACAATGCAGGCTCTTAATGCAGCTGATGCCGGTGAAGAGGATGCTTTCACAGAAGGCCATGTGCAGATGCGTGGCCTCCCCACCTCTCAGAGACAGGTTCAGCAGGAGAGTTACGCAGGAGCACCCACTCTTCCCCTTGGCTGTCGTTGCCCTGCCTCCTTCTCAGGGCCCAGGTGGGCCAGCTGGGTCTTCTAAGTCCTGCCTTTCCTGCAAGTCCATGAGTATCATTGACTCATCAGTGGGTTGGGCCCCTGTGCTGCTTATGGGATCTGCCTCTCTGTGGAGAAGAGGGATATATGAATGTTCATGACACTCAGGACTTCCCTAAGACATGAAGTTCCCTTTGTGGCTCAGTGGTTTACAAACCCGACTAGGATCCACAAGGATACGGGTTCGATTGCTGGCCTCTGCTCACTGGGTTAAGGATCCAGTGTCGCTATGAGATGTGGTGAAGGTCGCAGATGCAACTCAGATCCTGAGTTGCTGTGGCTGTGATGAAGGCCACAGCTGCAGTTCCAATTAGACCTCTAGCTTGGGAACCTCCATATGCTGACCCTAAAAAGCAAAAAAAAAAAAAAAAAAAAAAGAAGAAGAAGAAGAAAAGAAAAGAAAAAAGAAATCTCCCTGAGATTGCTGGGCTCACTTTTGTTTTGTTGGGAGAGGTTTCTGTCCTGTCAGCCAAAGTGATGAAGCAGGAAGGCAATGTGTGAGGGGAGCCAAGGCTGTGCATGACTGAGCCACACTGAGAGTCTACAAAACTTCATTTCACCAACCAGCTCTCTCCGACCCCAGGTGCCTGTGGCCCATCTCTCTTCTCCCTCTTTTCAAATCAGTGTTCCTCAAGGTCCTGATGAAGTCACTCGCCCAGAAGTGTAAATGACTCATAAGACAGAAAATATCCCCTCCCCTAGGTGTGTCCTCATTTTAATAGCTTCCAAGCCCCTGTGGCTCAGGTCTAACTGTGGCATCAGAGCATTTGGTTTCTATTTCTAGTCTGCCACTCACTGCCCAGTGAATCATTATATTGTGTGGCCTTCAGTTGCCTCACCTGCAAAATAATCAGTTTGGAGGAGATGACCTCTAAGGCGAATACAACTGAACACAGGACACTGGGACTCTGGCCTGGGCCGGGCCTTAGCTGCCACCATGGATTCAGGCTTCATCCTACACACTTTCTGATGGTCAGTACCCCATACACTCTGCCTCTCCCTCTGCAAGGGCGATCTCCAACCAGATGTGCACCCTCTTCCTCCTAGACCTCTGCCTGAACCCCTCAAAAAGTAGGTATCTTGACGTGGATAGACATGGAGGGGAGTTGCCTCTTGGTGTCATCCACTAGGCCATCAACCTTTTGAGGGCAGGGTCATGTCTGGGTCACCATGGCACCTCTGGCATGCAGCACATTGCTGGCACACACCGTAGGCACTTGGCAAATGTTTGTAAAAATGACCTGCTCTAACTGTGGTTAGAAAGGTAGCAGGGATAGACAGCTTTCTCCACTCCTCTCCTCGCAAATAGACTCAGTGGGGCTTTGCATTCTACCTCCGCATGCCTGCAACACCTGCTTTATACACAGTCTTATTTAGGGGGTCCCAAGTTGGCCCCTCACCCCAAACATCACTCAGACATCTTCAGGACTACCTGAGTCACCACTTGATTTTGTTCCCTAGTTTAAAGGTATTATTGCTTTGAATGTCCTATTAATAATAACAATAAATACTGTCAACACTTTTCAAGTTTTCTGAGTGTTCTCATTTATTTCCACCCCACTCTCTTGGGAGAGGTAGTTCCTCAAACTGATATCAAGCTGTGACTCCTAAGAGATGAGCTGACAGCCAGCTAAGAGACCCTAGAGGGGAAGGTACCACAGGAGACCTGCCTGAGAGAAATATCAGCATTAAGTGCCAGTAGCCGGGCAGGGAAGAAGGATAAAAGATGACATATCAGGAGCCAAGACATATTTCACCAACATTGCACCATTGCCTGATGCCAGTTAAGCTTTGAAATGCAGGGCTCAATTGTAGTAACTATGTCCTGCCCTAAGTTTTCTGAAACCATCATTTTCTACCCAACCTCATTCCGCCCCATCCCCTTTTTCATGACGTAACACTTGTCCTTGATCAACTACTTGACCTTCCATTGTAAGTTGCTTCAACTGTAATTTTGTAAGAAGTACCTTATTTGATAATTATTAGAGACCATTAAGCCTGCTAATCAAGATGCCCTGACGCTATAGGAGGAAGATCTGAGAGTTGTTTTAAATACCTAAAAAAGTAACCAAAATTGCTAAATAATAATAATTTTAATTCTATGGCAAAATGTGGTAGTTTCTTAGCGTATGAGACCACATAAGGAGTATGGGTGACTTCTCAATAATCTTACGTACGTGAGTATATTACACTAGCATAGGTTTTGCCATTATTTCCGTGGATATTTTCTGGGCACTTCTTAAGCCACTTCATGCTTTAGCCTGGTACATAGTACCAAATGGAACATTCATCAGGAATCTCATCAGTGTTAATTGTCAATTGGGATATGAAGAAGTTGCTTCTGAAAACTCTTTTATTTCATCTTCATGGATTTAAAAACAAACACACAAATATGGGTTCAACCTTGCCTTAATAGTCATCATGTTTTGTAGATACTAGGAGACTGTAGTGGCTGCAAGCATGGGCTCTAGAGCCAGCCACCTGGGTTTGAATCCTAGCCCTGCTTTTTACAAGTTTTGTAGCAATGGCCTAATTACTTGGCCTCTTGGCACCTCCCTTTTCTCTTTCATGAACTGGGGATTATAATAGATACTACCTCAGAGGCTCATTGTGAAGATTAAACGAGTTCAATTGTGGATTGCAGATACAATACTTAAAACAGTGCCTGGCACCTAATAAGTACCCTATAAGTGTTAGCTCTTATAATTATGAATAGTCATCTATTGTTGCACTTAATAATTTTCATTTCTAGTGCCTTTTTCCAGAATGGTATTGCTTATTATCTAAATTATTAGCTTCCTTCAAGTAGGTTGTCCACGTCAGGGTAATCATAAAATATCTAGTTGACCTTGAGCAAAAATAGATTGCTTCTGTGTGTTCTGCATATGTATGTGTGTTTGAAAAATAATTAAGAATACGAGCCCATGGAGTTCCCATCGTGGCACAGTGGTTAATGAATCCGACTAGGAACCATGAGGTTGTGGGTTCGATCCCTGGCATCACTCAGTGGGTTAATGATCCGGTGTTGCCGTGAGCTGTGGTGTAGGTCACAGATGCGACTCAGATCTGGCATTGCTGTGGCTGTGCTGTAGGCTGGCAGCTACAGCTCCGATTGGACCCCTAGCCTGGGAACCTCCACATGCCGCAGGTGCGACCCTAAAATGACAAAAGACAAAAAAAAAAAAAAAAAAGAAATATGAGCCTACATTGAGGTAAAAGAATTTATTTAGAGATGAACAAGAGCAAAAATGTTGGGGTGGGGGGCAGGAAAATTGCTGCTATGTTTTCCAGAAATGAAGAATCAGTGAACTCCAAGCTGAATGTTTTAAGAAAGGAAACTGATAGGTTTCCACAGGATGCTTCTTATAAACTCAGATCAGCTTGGAAATTTCCAGTGGCTTAATTGTGAAGGGCCAAAATGTTTCCACACTAGTGACTGAATATAAAAGAGTTGATTAAGATACTTTTTTAGTAGTTCATATCCTTGAACGTAAAGTCTCTGCTACAACCTAAGCCAGTAATAGCCAGTAAACGGCTAATTACATTATAACGTGTGTTTTTTAATTGTTAATTATAATAAAAGAAGCAACAACCCAACAATAATTTGCTAGTCCGTACATCTGTGAAGTTTAAATGGGAAAACTGCCTCTTGTCTCAGCAAGGATGTAATTGATTCTTGGGCCTTAACGATATAATACCCGTTGCTGCCTGTTCTTCTTTCTTCCTTCAAAGAGCTGACACCATTATGTCACTGATATAAATGGAATCTTGAAGGTGCATCAAAAATTCTCTGCCTTTTGAGAAAAAAAAAAAATCCAAGTGTGGCTCTTTAGTTTAGAAAAGGGGCATATTCAAGTAAGCATCTTTGGGTCAAGGTTAGAGTTCAACCTAGCTGGAGGTTTTCACTCTTTTCTGTGGGGTGAGGTAGGGCCCATTTTTGCCATGTTAGCAATGGTCATTGTGAACCTTTAAAATGTTTTAAAGTAACATTTTTAAAGACTTCCCAATAAGAGCAAAGAGGCTTTGTCAGAGCCCATCTGCTCTCATGTCAACTAAAGCTAACTGAAAAAGAACTCAGGCTTCTTAAAACTGAATTTCATTAGTGGAGATGGACCAAAAATTATGCATTGAAAGAGCACTAGTAAAATATCACCCTTTCTCCTCACCCCCAAACTCAGCTCCTTATGTTGCATTATTCCTGCTCAGTATTAAGTATGTAAAGGGCAGAAAAAGAGTGATCTCAAAGAATCAACATCAAAGTGTTCTCTGTATTTCCTTTCCAACTATAACATTGTTTTAATTTCAATTTTTTAATTTCCATGTTTAATTGAATTAGCCAGTCTTGGTAGGAAACACACTGTAATCCTTTATAGTGGGCCATGCATGTATATTTTTAAACTGCTTAGGAAACATATTGTCAATGTGATAATCACGTTTTCTTCATACTAATGCCTATTTTATTCCTAACACAATATTTTGGCTTGATACAGTGATTATGTGTAGTATAATTCTCATTGCCCCCCCATCAAAAATTGTATATCCAAAGATTGTAAACGTAGCAGTGTTATTTTAAACTTTTTCAGTCTATGAATCTGCAGTCATCTGCCTGAATAGTAGGATTGACCATATAGCAAATGTTTTCTAGGTGAATTCTATTTTTAGCTGGCCAAGTCGGAAAGGGTGCTCCAGATCTCTCTCCCTGGCATATGTTCTGTGGGGAAAATGGATCACAGAGAATCATATCATCCCCTACCATGTAACAAAAACAACCAATGGTACTAAGCACTGATTGTAGATCTTATGATATTAAGTACTTTGTGACTGCCAACTTATTTAAATTCACAAGGAATTCATGTTGGTGCTTTTTATTATCCCCATTTTAAAGACCAAGATAAAGCAGGCCGAAGTTTGCCTAGCTAGTAAGTGGCAAAGCTGGAATTCAAATCTAAAGCCTGAAGAGTGTTTTTCATTACTTTTCTATAACCCCTGTGTGCACCACCTGTTGTTGGTTTTGTTTTGAGATTTGTATTGGTGGACATAACTTTTTATCTTGAAAAATGTCAAAATTAGGGAGTTCCCTTCATGGCTCAGTGGTTAACGAATCCGACCAAGAACGATGAGGTTGCGGGTTCGATCCCTGGCCTTGCTCAGTGGGTTAAGGATCCGGCGTTGCCGTGAGCTGTGGTGTAGGCTGCAGACGCGGCCCGGATCCCGCGTTGCTCTGGCTGTGGCGTAGGCCGGCAGCTACAGCTCCTGTTAGACCCCTAGCCTGGGAACCTCCATATGCCGCGGGTGTGGCTCTACATAAAGGCAAAAAGACAAAAAAAAATAAAGACATAAAAATAAAAGAGCTGCGGGACTTCCTGTCGTGGCTCAGCGGTTAACGAACCCAACTAGCATCCACGAAGACGCAGGTTCAATCCCTTGCCTCACTCAGTGGGTGGGGGATCCGGCATTGCCATGAGCTGTGGTGTGGGCCACAGATGTGCCTTGGATCCTGCATTGCTGTGGCTATGGCATAGGCTACAGCAGCTGTGCTCCTATTAGACCCCTAGCCTGGGAATCTCCATATGCCGCAGGTGCAATCCTAAAAAGACAAAAAAAAAAAAAAAAAGAACCGAAAAAAACAAACAAACAAAAAAAAACCCTGAAAATACAATACAAAGACCTTTTGTTCCTGAACCATTTGAAAGTAAATTGTTCACCTGATACATCTTCACTCTGAAATAGATTTGTATGTAATTCCAATAAACTAGATATTCTCCTGCACAACCCCAACCCAACTACCAGGATCAGGAATTTAACATTCGAAACACTTCTTCCATCTAATCCTCACACCCCATTCACATTTCACCAATTTACCGCTAACGCCCCTTAAAACAAAAAGCTGCAGTTCAAAATCATGTGCTGCATTCATTTGCCACATCTCATCGGCCCCCTTTAATCTGGAACAGCTCTTCAATCTTTTGACTTTCATGACCTTGATACCTTTGAAGATTAGAGTCCAGATCTTTCACAGAGATCCTTCCTTTGTGGGGGTATCTGATATTTCCTCATGATTATATTCATATTTTGCATTTTAGCTGGACTATCACAGAAGTGATGCTGAGTTTGTCTCATCGTACGATGTCAGGGGACACATCATTTGGACTTGTCACATTGCTGGTAATCTTTACTTTGATCACTTAGTTAAGATGATGTCAACCAGATTTCTCCACTGTAAAATTGCTCTTTTTACCTTCCACTTTTTTTTTATTTTATTTTTTTGCCTTTTCTAGGGCCGTACCCGCGGCATATGGAGGTTCCCAGGCTAGGGGTCAAATCGGAGCTGTAGCCGCTGGCCTACAGCACAGCCACAGCAACGTGGGATCCGAGTCGTGTCTGCAACCTACACCACAGCTCACGGCAACGCCGGATCCCCAACCCGGATCTGCAACCCACTGAGCAAGGCCGGGGATCGAACCCACAACCTCATGGTTCCTAGTTGGATTCGTCAACCATTGAGTTATGACGGGAACTCCAACCTTCCACTATTAATAGTTATTTTATGGGGAGGTAGTTTGAAACTGTGTAAATATTCAAGTTCTTATCAACTTTCAAGTCATTCATTTATTTATTAATATCAGCATAGCCTTGTGCTTTTCTATTTATTCAGTGAATTATAACGTATGTCTACTATTGTGTATTTTAATGTTCTAATTATCTTCAATTTGCCTATTGGGAACCTTTCAAAAAGACAAAGCCCTGTATGCTTTGTCTTTTTGAATTTTCCCATCATTTTTAACGCACTTCCTTGCTAATTGGCACAATAAGCTGTTCCATGCTCATCTTGTACCTTCCCTGCTCCAGCCCTGGCATCAGCTGTTTCTCCAAGGATCTCTGGTTTCTTTTAGTAAAGAACAGTATTTGGAAACCGAGATGTGGTGCTAGATGTGCTCTTTGCTGCTTTGAAGCTGGCCCTTTAGGGAAAGAACTAAAAATGTGTGTGTGTGTGTGTGTGTGTGTGTGTGTGTGTGTGTGTGTGTGTGTGTGTGTGATGAAAGATTGATTTACATATATGTTCATTTCTATATCTGTGCATCACTATAATACCTTTATATAAGAATTTCACACCAATGCCTTCAATACTAGTCTAACACCATTCTAATTTTTCCTTTTCCATATTTGTAACTCCCTTCTCTGGCAGCAAGAAACCTAACAGCCTATGCTCTTAAACATTCTACTCTATTGTCTGCCCCCAGAGATCCAGGACAAGGAGGGAAACTGGACTGAAACCTGTGAGTCTTAGGCCTTCTCTTCCATAGCTGTATGATCTTGAACAAGTCATTTAACTGCGCTGGTTTGCCATTCTTTAAAATAGTTGTGAAATAGATCTGATCGTACTACCTGTTTCAGAAGGCCACACATTATGGAGGTCAGAGCAAAGGGCCTGGGGTCACACTGGCTCTGACAGTCACTGTCTGTATGACCTTGGAAAAGTGACCCAACTTCTCTGAGTCTTGTTCTTCATTTTTAAAATGTAAGTAATCCTACCACCAGGCACTTAAGTGGTTGTGATATTTAGTTGTATGCAAAACTGCTTGTTGTAGTGCCTGGTAGATAGAAACAATTAATAATTATTCCCTTCACCTTTCTCCTCACCACAATGTTAAGTAGTAGTAGTAGTAGTAGTAATGATAATAATAATAGGAGTATAATTATTCCTATATAGAGAAAAAGTCAAGCACAAGTTAAAATGGTCATGCAATTTCTTAGGTATTGTCCAGTGAAATAACCTTCAAAAATAGTAATTGTTTATAATAAGTTGCATTTTATGGCATTTTCACCTCTGAATATTCCCAAAGTGTGATAGAACTAGGAGGAAGAGATGACTGCTTCAGCAATGAAGGATACTCTTCAGAAAATTTTACCATAGAGTTTTAACTGTGTAATAATAAACAGTGTTATACCAGGAACTTTGCAAACTCATTGGTAATGCTTACAACATCCTGGCAAGGAAGGTCCATTTCATAGATTAGAAAACTGAAGTTAGGAAAACCTAAATGTCTTTCCAAGGCTGCAGGAAAAGACTGGGTCTAGATTGGATTCAGTGTGTGAAGGGCCCCAGACCTACCTTCTGTTCGGCCCACTGTCACATTGCTCATCATGAGAAACATGCCCAGGATATGACCCCCATCCAGTTGAATTGTGAAACGCTGACCATCCCCCATTTGGCCACAGAAACAAATTAAAATTGCCAACGATGAGCTCAGAACATCACCTCCAGTTCCCTGCATTCTACATTCCCCATGTTCGGGAAATTCAAGAGCACAATGACTAGAGCTTTTGGCATCTCCTTGCCAGAGTATTTCTCTAACACAACTAAAAGAATTAGCATCTGCTCAGGGACTAAAAAGGCTCCCACTGAGAATGAAACAATTCAGCACCATAGACCTGTTCATTTTCTTTATATAGCTTGTTTTTCATAGGATCTTGTGTCTAGAGGGGGTTACCCGTATCCTTTATTGTACTTTCCCTGCTCATTGGTGTGATCCCCAGTTAGACTGAGTTCTGGGATGCAAGGAGAATGTTTTGGTTACCTTTATCTTATTTGTACTAAAAAAGGGTAGGCCTTTCATAAATACATGTTGGCTGGCTGGAAAGGTGATACTGGTAATCTTTGTCCTTAATGATGTGTGAAGTGGGGAGGGGTGCATCCCACCTGATAGGAAGATAAAGCAGTGGCCCCACTAGAGGTAGGTGGAGCTATTATAAATTTTTGCAGAAAGTAAATATTTTAAAGAGACATAAATATTGAAACTTCTTGTCGAGAGTACATTAGAGAAGCATGGACGTACAGCACCAGGGCTCCAGAGCAGCTGTCTGGGTTGAATCTTAGATCTGACATTTAGTTGCTGTGTGACCTCATGCAAATTACTTAAGTTCCCCGTGCCCTACGTATAACATAGGGTTGTTGTGAAAAATGAGTGAGTTCATAGATGTAAAGTGCTTAGAACAGTGCCAGCACAGAATAGGTGCTTTTTAGGTATAAGCTTTCGTTGTCATCTTGTGCCTTTGTTGCTTTGGCAGAGATTAAGACCTTGAGAGGGTAATAAAAAGAAAATATAGTACCCAAAGCCACATAAACTAAGAAAATTAGTTCTTTGTCCAAAGCATTCTACAAATTAAATTACCATAAACTGGTAATTTACACATGTGGACTCAGGGGAAAGGGACAAGAAAATGAAAATGAAGCCGCGACGAGGTGAGAAGACTCTAGTATATTTCCCTTTATCATTAACATAATGCATTATGAAAAAAATTGGCACAATTTTTGTGTATAAAAGCAGATGTTACTGCACCGTGGACACACACCCCTGCAAACAAGGATGATTGATCAGAAAGCAACACCATGCCATCTCCCTGCAGCACCCCAGGCTGCTAGATGTTGGAAGAAATTCACACAATCAAGCCTCTGTTTTCACTTTAAATTCATGATCTCAAGACTCAAATTGGCACTCAATATTGCTCAGCAAGCTTGCTAGGTTTCTCTAGAAGGTTCATTTTCCCTTTCTCTTAGGCATCTAATTCATTCCTTCTCCATCCCTCACAAGTCTCCCATGGCCCCTCCTCCACCCTCTCCATCAGCTGGTGACTTTGTTTCATGCCTCGTTGAGAACACAGAAGCCAGCAGGCACACATCCCCTCACCCTCCACCACCAAACCTACTGCCTCAGCTTCACTTGCTCCCATCTTCTTTCCTAATACAGTCAAGAGCATTTTCGTTTAGAAGCAGGTGCCCAGGAGTTCCTGTCATGGCTCAGTGGAAACGAATCTGCCTAGTATCCATGAGGACATAGGTTCGATACCTGGCCTCGCTCAGTGGGTTAAGGATCCAGAGTTGCTATGAGCCATGGTGTAGGTCTCAGATGCAGCTCGAATCTGGCGTTGCTGTGGCTGTGGTGTAGGCCAGCAGCTGCAGCTCCGATTCAACTCCTAGCCTGGGAACCTCCATATGCAGCAAGTGTGGCCCTAAAAAGACGAAAAAAAAAGAAGAAGCAGGTGCCTAGAACTGACTGAGCTACCCATGCTTCTGCTCCAGGAATTGCTATGGGTTCACTGCTGACGAACTCAAGGAGGAAGAATAGCAAAAGATAATAAGCCAGCACAGTATTTACTGCATACTAATATTTTTTACATGTATTAACTTTCTTGATTCTTCTCAACAATGCTATAAAGTGGATGATATTATAGTCCCCATGTTACAGATTAGAAAACACAGGCATAAGGAAGTTAAGTAACCTGCCCTGGGTCACAATACCAGTAAGTTCCAGGGACTGAATTCTAAAATCAGTGTGGCCTCACCCTGAGGCCTGGACAGCAGATGCAGGAAGAAGAGGTAATAAATCATGAATTTTTATGTCAAACTTTTTGCGCTCAGAACAGACCCTCCTGCTGGGTCTGCTTCCTTCTTGAGAGTATTGAGTAGGAATTAACCAAATAGAATGCCAGGGTAGAGGAGCACAAGAAATGCATGCAATGAATCTCCTTGCACTGGAGAGTAAGTCTATAGAATCCCGATACAGCTTCCTGTAAGAGTCTCCCATTGTCCCAGGTTCCATTGCCATCACACAGAGCAAAGATGTGCTTTTCCCGAAGTTAGAGTCCCTCGGGCCCTCGGAAGCTACTCTTCCACAGGTCAGTGGCTGTGTGGGGAGAGCCTTTGAAGGGGTGTCAGTCTGCTCCAGCTGCCATAACAAAAGACCAGAGCCTGGGCTGCTTAGACAATAGAAATTTATTTCTCACACTTCTGGAGGCTGGGATGTCAAAGATCAAGGTTCCAGCAGATGCAGTGCCTAGTGAGGACCCTCTTCCTGCCTGGCAGGTGACCATCTTCTGATTATGCCCTCACACTGCCTTTCTTCAGTGTATGCAGGTGGAGAGAGAAATCTTTGTCTTCCTCTTCTTATAAGTCACTAATCCTATGGGACTGGGACCTAACCTTTATGCCCTTATTTAACCTTAACTACCTCCTAAAAGCCTTATCTCCAAATACAATCACATTGGGGATTGTTTTAGGGGACACAATTCAGGCCACAGCCAGGACTATTCAGAACCTTCTGCCACACTTGTTACTGCCCCAAGAGCAGGGAAACAGGGTCATCTAGCTTGGAAAGAGCCACCTAACCCAGTAGAAGACTTGCCCTTTCTCCTATCAAAGCAACACCTCCCTGAGCCCTGGTTTCTATCCTCTCTCACTTTTCAGATCTTTCCTACCTCAGCCCTCCTCTCCCTCTTTCCCATACCATCAATATCTCTCTTTAGACTGGAGGGCTTAATATAAGCATCCCAAAATAATCTCCTATGCTCCATTCTAATAAAATAACTGTCTCTTCGCCTTTACCCTGGCTTCCTCCAGCAATGCCGTAAGAATCAGGGAATAACCCAAGCGAAATATCATTTAGGTTCTTTTCGGTCTAGCTTCTATGAAGAAACGGCTTGATCGTGAAGCTGTAGTGGGTATCTGATATATATATATATGTATATATATTTTTTATTTATAAAATATATATTATATGTATAAAGTCAGTGTACATGCACACATATATGTACATACTGACATATATATGCACATATGTGCAGCATTACACATATATAAATATATACAGTACACACATGTACAGATTTACACATACTTCTACATACAAATGTATACTCATATATACACAAATGTGTGTATACACATGTAAAAGTCATATACAACTTTACCCACATAAACACATATACACATACACATACAGACATATGTATACAAACACACATACATATACAACAACATATATACATATAGTTTTGAAGGGATTGTGAAGACATAAGGAAGAATGGCATGCAATTACGAAAATAAATGGTGTGATGCTTACTTTGGTGGTACCTATACTATAACTGGAACAATACAGAGAAGACTCACATGGCTCCTGCACAAGGATGACACAAATTCATGAAATGTTCCACGTTTCTAATAAAAGTTATTTTTAAAGGAAAAAAAAAGGGAGAAAGAACTGTCTGTAAAATAACTGTAAAAATTAAAAAAAAAACAAATAGTGTGAAGAAAGAAAAGATCAGACTGAATCTCTACCTTTCCACTGAATACCAACTATTCCATTTTTAGCACATATTTCAAGAGCCTGCTATGTGTCTGGCCCTGGGTGGTGCACTGGCCCTCGCTCGCCTTTAAATGGTCCATTTGAAGTGAAGGCATGCTTAATGGGATTCTTAAAGGGGGCAACAGGCTCCTTTCCAGGAAGAGCTGCAGTATATTCTCACCCAGGGAAGGCTCCTGGGAGCATGCTAATACATCTTTACAATAAACACACACACTCACTCAGTTAATAATGCTGGTTTCTGTATTTTAGTGGCTTCCAAAGCAAGAGCAAGAATATGGAGCCATGACATCCGCTACTTCAAGGGGCCCCAAGCAGAAAAACTGTTAGACTAACCAAGATTAGACTGTTGCTTATCCAATAGCATTATCTTTGCTCATTCCCAAGTCACAAAGAGGACTGATGACAGGTGAAGGGTTCTTCAGAAAGTTACGGTTCATCTCTGCCTTCATAGCCTACCCTCCTCCCACACAACAGCTCTGCACAGTAGCTCCCACTCCACTACACCATGTCCAGCTTCTCCAGGGGGTGGCGGTCTGCAAGCTGGTATGGGTAGGCTATTCTGCTTCATAATAAGGGAAAGGCCCCTTTCAACTCTTCTTGTGCATTCTGTAGGACTGTGCCTGACTTGACTAATCTTTCTACTTCTTAACATGATGTGTCTTTCCAAACTTCCTGAAGAATTGGAGCCATTTGCCCTTCAGAGTGTGTCTTTGTAATTGTTCATGTATGACAGTTCTTCCAAAAAGCATCCCTCTGGTCTGGGATGGCTGTTGCTTTAGGCAGCCATCTTCTAGCCCGCATCTTCCCAGGCAACTGAGCAGAAGGCCTCGTGTGACATTCAGTGGCTATGGCTGACCACGAATCCTATTTCTGCACATCCCACGTGTCACTTTCTGTAAAACAACACCTCTGTGAGGTGGGAGAATAGAATAGGAAGTCCTTCCTATGGGATTCAGAGGCCTTTTCTGAAAATAGAAGTCTGTAAACTGATGCTGAGGACATCAGTTCCTCTGGTGAACCTCAGCAGATATTAATGATGCTCTCTCTCACCTTCAGTAAGAAAAGTTCAGGAATGGTCCTCCAGTGTCCAGTTTAATTGTTTTCCATTGTCAGTTCAACATTACAAATATTGGGCATCCATTTCACAGAAGACACTGTGACAAGAGATGAATGAAACATACCTGGAACCTGCCTTATGTTATTTAAGGTCTGGGATGGTACTAGAAGAGAGGGACACAGGTAATGTAATGAAAAATGTTGTATTAAGTGCTGCCACAGAGAACAATCGGGACCAATACACACACTGAGGAGGGAGGAATAAATCCTAGCTGAGGCTTCCTGTAAAAGGTAACATCTGAATCCGAGCATGAGGAGAAAGCCAAAAGTCAGAGACAGGGAAAGTGGTGGGATTTTCAGCTGAAGGGAATGTGCATGTCAACACAGAACGGAGGATACGTGGCATGGATTTGGAGAACATGAGGAGTCATGTATGACAGATAGAAGGAGAGGAAGCCTGGCTCAGTGTGGCCAACTGAAGGGGGGTTTGGCTCAAAGGGCCTAGTGTTTGGATGTCGTGCTGCAGGAAATGGGGAGCCACTCAAAGGTGTGAGTGTTATCATGTCTACACTTTAGGAAGGTAACTTGGAATCTGAGAAAGTGACCACCAGAGAGGAAGCATGGCCCTGTCCCTTGTCCTTCTCAATCCCTTCTCTAGAGTCCATAGAAGTGAGATTAGAGCCAGAGTCCAAAGGGATGTGTACGTTAGGAACTTCTGGCTCCACGGCAGCCAGCAAGACCCGGCGATCAGCACCAGAGGAGGGGCCTCAGCACGAAGACCTTGGGTTCGTGACTCCCCGAAGAAGCCCATCTGACAGATGTCTGTCTGTCCTCTTAAAAGGGGGCTATTCTCTACTGACTACAGATGTGGAATTCGAAGAGCTCACCAGTTTATACTAACCCTCTTAGACCTCCAAGAGGTTTCCCTGATGGGCTGGATTCATCTCAGTCTGTTCTGTTGAGGGAGGATTCAATCAGCACCTCAGTGGAAAGTAACACTTTGCCAGTTTGTTGACCACCAGCTGACAAAAATGGGCACTGGCATGCCTCCTGCCCTCTGCCCTGCCATCACTGATAGAATTCCCCAACAGATTGGCCAGTACAGGTATTGAGGGAGCACACAAAATCAGTAGGTATTGAAAAATTACACCCCACTTCAGGGGACTCTGTAGCCAGAGGGAGAAAGACGAAACTGAGCAAGCAGAGCTGGCAACTTCATTTATAGTAGAACTAATGGAAGAGAGAGGAGACATTAATAAAAGTAATTAGAACAAGATATAATTAGAGCACAGAAAAGGCTTTCTGGAAACAAGAATGATATTTCTGAATTTTAAAAGTTCAGTAGAGAAATTGAAAAAAATGAGTGCTCACTGCTGAGAATAGAATTCATATTCTGGGAGATCAAGTTAAAGAAATATCTCAAGGCACGGAGAACTAGTCCCCAAAGTAGAAATCAGGTGAAATAAGAAAAGAGTCTTAGAGGACACATCCAGAGGGTCTGTCATGTTAATAACAGGAATGCCAGAGGATATGAAGTAACAAGTGCATGGAAAGCCATAAGCTAATAATAGGAGAAAATATCCCCTAAACTGAAGAAATATTTGGTCTTCAGTCTCAAAGCTCCACTGATTCCTAAAGAAGATGAATTAGAGGGGAAAACAACAACAGTAAAAATCTGAGACATACTCTAGTGATATTTCAAGATAGGGAGAAAAATCTTACAGGCCTTCTGACAAAAAGAACAGGTCACTTATCATCTGAAATACTCCGATCTGAAGAACACTTAAATAAAACACATATATAGAGAAAGAAGGATTAATAAAAACAGATTATGCTCCTAAAATCTTACCCAGACTAAGTATCATTCATCTGAAAGGGAAAAGAAAGTAATATCATAGGTCCCATTTTCCAATTACATTTGACTTTTAACAATGTGGAGGTTATGAATGCTGACCCTCAGTGCAATTGAAAATCGTCCTATAACTTATAATCTACCCTCTGTATTCAAGATTCTTCCATACACATGATTCTGCATCACAGATTCAACCAAATGCAGATTGTGTAGTACTGTAATATTTACTATTGAAAAAAAAAAATCTACATATATAAATGGACCCAGTTCAAACCCATGTTGCTCAAGGGTCTACTGTCTACTGTAAACCAACAATAAAATGATTAACCAAAGCAAATGTAATTACTTGCAAATTAAGAAACATTCTTTGATCTCATAGGCAAGGCCTAGCAAAAATTTGACATTATCTGGGGAGTAACAAAAAAGAAAATATTTCATACCAAAGAGTATAGGACACAACTAAAACTGTATTCAAAGGGAAATTGTCTAGCTTTAAATGTTTTAGTATATTAGAAAAATGAAAATAAAAGTAAAGAAAAAAAGTAAATAAAATATACCTATTCACTTAAGCAATCAGAACCGCCCTGTAATAAGGATGGAAATAATTCTGCAGCACAATGATGAAGGCCTGAAATACTGAAACAGCAGGATCAAAAAAAAAGAGCTGGATTGAGAAGTTGTTCTGGAATGAAATGATCCTGGCATCTGGAGGCAAAATAGGAAGTGAAAGGAATCAAAGAGAAATAAGGGTTGGAGGTGGAATAATCCGGTGAAGGTGATGCTACTAGTGAGATGAAAATGGGGAAGGAAGAATAAGTTTGAGAGGGAAGACATGAATTCAATTTCAAATATATAGTGTGCTGTGCCTGCGATGGGCAAGGCATTTTATGAGGCGCTGTACACCTGAGTATGTACATCTGAATATGCCCCTGCTCACCCAGATTCCTGTGTCACCAGTCCAGGGCTACAGCTGGCATATCAAGGTGACAAATAAAAACAAAGAAAAGAAAAGAAAAGAAAAGAAAGAAAAGAAAAAAAACCATATGTTTAATATGGGCTGATCCCAGAAATGTGCAGCCAAGCTCTGGAGTGAGAGAGCAGAAAGCTCCATCCTCTCCAACCCTCTCCTCTGCTACAGTTCAGAGGGACGTCCTAGGAGACAGAGATCAGAAGATGGGGGCAGTGAAACAAGCAAGGTCAGCATTTCCTCAATCAGCCTTCATTACTCAACTCAAAACATCCTACATAGGGAACAAGGGAGTTTCTCAAGAGCCTTGTTCCTAAAGTAATTAAACACAACTTCACAGTTGTAGCTCAGTGACTATTAAATAAGGCTTTAGCACTTCAGCTCAATTTACGTTTTCTTTGTCCTTCTTCCCTCCTGCCCCTGAAGCCCAACACCCAAGCAACACATCCCTGAAAACTCTGGATCTGGGGAACCAAATAAAAGAATTGCTGGTCAAGATCTCTTAATATTCAGATAACACTTTCAGACAAATATGGCAGTAAACATTCTGGATTCCATCCAAATTAATCTTCCTGAATAGCTTCTATAAAAGCAGCAGGTCAATGACAATACTTGCTTGGGAAAAAAAGAGCCGGGCAGGGAAGCATACGGGAAAGACTTTGTTTCTGTTCCTCTACTTAGGCCAACTGGGTTTTCTCTTTGACACAGAAAGATAGCTTCGGGAAAAATATATTTGCCCAGGTATACATCAGCCCAGGTACGGAAAGAGATCCGGTGGTATGAGGAGAAGTGAAATTTTGTGCCTGACATTTGTGTGCTGTGACATTGTAAGGATTGTTCCAAATACTAGTTGCACTACAGTGTTTATAATTGTTAATATTAGAAAAACAGTTACCAGTGCAGCAGCAAGTCAGTTGTACAGACAGAAGACCGTCCACATTGCGTTGGGTAGTTTGAGTACAAATTCCAAACCTATGGCTGAGTTTCTTCTAGTATGATCAGAAGCTTCTTTTCTTTGCTGTGAATAAAACTAAACTGTGGGTCCTCTATAGAAAGTGGCATTTTGGGCTTTCCCTCTTTTTGTAAACTGATTTCTGCCTAGTTCGTTGTCCAGTTAACTTCAGTTTAGTGACTTTTAAAAGTTGGCATTGTGGAGTTCCCTTCGTGGCTCAGTGGTTAACGAATCCAACTAAGAACCATGAGGTTGCGGGTTCGATCCCTGGCCTTGCTCAGTGGGTTAAGGATCCGGCGTTGCCGTGAGCTGTGGTGTAGGTTGCAGACGCATCTCGGATCCTGCATTGCTGTGACTGTGGTGAAGGCCGGTGGCTACAGCTCCTGTTAGACCCCTAGCCTGGGAACCTCCATATGCCGCTGGTGCAGCTCTACATAAAAGGCAAAAAGACAAAAAAAAAAAAAGTTGGCATTGTAAATAAAACAAATTGCAAAGCATTTTCTGGAAAAATAATTAATTTTGTCTTCCTTTTATGACTGCACCTGCCACAAAGTTCCCAGGGCTGCTGCCGCAGTCAGATTCTTAACCCACTGGGCCACAGAGGGAACTTCCTAATTAATTAATATTTTAAAAGTTAATTCTCTACCACTGATTTGCTCCATGCTAATTTAATCTTTGGTGAGAAGGTTTAACCTCTGAATGAAATGGAATCTTCGAATATGAGTAGCTGATTTTAATCAAAGCTTTCTGGTCCCTCATTTGGGACCATGCTTTGTTATTGAGATGCTAAGTCACTATTCCAGACTCCCAGAGATGCTTACAGTGTGGAGACCTCATGTTGGTCCTCCACATGAACCTGTGACTGAAAGTGCCTGTGCAGTATTAAAAGTGTTCTCCTAAGTTCAGGCCACAGAGGTTCTGATAACTATTTTTAACCATCACTTTTCAGTCAAAAGAAATAGCAGGACGTCACACTTTAACTTTAGAGTTAAAGCCTCTAAAGTTTTTCTTTGAGGTAATACTGTTAGTGGGCACAGTGTCCTGACCTAACATTCAAATGAGCCCAATTAATAATCAAGGAAGATAAAGGCACAGATACCCAAAGTAGTTCTGAGAACCAATGACATATCACTAGAGAAAAATAGTTTTCCTGAGCCCAGAATTAACTTGCCTCATTTGTAGAAAATTGTCAAAATACATCTGGACATGCATCTCCTTTTCTTTTTCTTTTTCTCCTCTTTGTGGGAAGCTCTTTTGTAAAGTCAGTGCTCATTTCTCCTGGCTGGTGCTGCTTACCTGAAGCCCAAATAAAATGATGGCAAACTGGCCTGATTCTTCATCTTTTAAGTTGCACCTATCTCTGTAGAGTTAATAGTGGTACAAATTTGGAAAGTGAGACAGGGTTTTCTTTCCCTTCTATGTGCTAAGATTATTCTTCTCATATGGTACTGATATTTTTGTCTCTTTGCATCAGCTGAAAATGAACATTTGATAATGTCCCAGAAAGGGGGTCTTTGGTAATAGACTTTCAGATTTGGAGGCATGGAGCATTTCATCTAGAGAATTTCTCATGTCTCAGAAAAGATCCAGAAATATGAAAGACGCTGTTCAAGGAAGTTTCACTTAGGGTCATTTGTTGAAGAATTAACTGCCCTTGTAGTAATCTTTCACATATAAATAGGATGCAGGGCTGTCATTCTTATCAGCATCATTCCTAAACAAGATTAATTTACCTGATTAGTCGTGTGCCATCCCATTTGTCCTTGAGCACCCCCACTCTGTCCTAAAGCAGGACCTGGGACCTTTGACTTTAGTTCCCTGATATTCCAAGTGTCATCTAAAGTCCAGCAGCATCCAAATCACCTGAGAGCTTGTTAGAACTGCAGAATCTCAGGCCCCGCCCACACCTACCACTATGGATTGAACTGTGTTACTGTTCCAAATTCATGTGTTGAAGCTCTAATCCCCAGTGGGACTGTATGTGGAGATAAGGCCTATTAGGAGAGAATTAAGGTTAAATGAGTTTGTAAGGGTGGGGCCATAATCCAATAGAATTAGGGTCCTTATATGAGGAGACTCCAGAGAGCCCATGCTCTTTCTCAACACACACACACAAAGAGGTCCTGTGAGCACACAGTGAGAAGGCAGCTATCTGCGATCCAGGAAGAGATCTCACTAGTAACCCAATCAGCCAGCACCTTCATTTTGGACATCCCAGCCTCCAAAACTGTAAGAAATTAATGTCTGAAGTTTAAGTCACCCAGTCTATGGTATTTTGTCATGGCAGCCCAAGCTGACTAAAATACCTGCTGAAACGGATACTTCTTCCTAACATGATCCTCAGATGATGAGCCTGCATATTAAATTATGAGAAAGACACTGCTTAGTTGGCCTTGATCATGTCATTTTTCCATGGAAAGGACTTGAGCCATGGACCAGGATGGGCTTTGAAATGAGCCTTAGGCTTTGAATTTTTTTTTTAAAGATTCTTGCTAATCTCAATTTGCCAACCCATCTCTGAAATGAAGAGAATCCTGGTTCTCTGGTTAAGAAGGAAGAGGTGTTCCTGGAGAAACCCTGTGCAGCTGGGAGTCCAGAAAGTTACACTCCCTTTTCAGGAGGAGTCTCTGTAAGAAGGTCACCAGGGATAGTATGCTACAAAATTAAACCAATTGCACAACTCTTCAGACTATACCAAAGGCTTCCTATCCTACAAGTGCATTTATTTGTATGTGGCATTGGCCTACTCTTAAATCTGTTGGGGGGGGGGGGTGATCCATCATGTTTATAGGACTATGTTGTTTAGAATCACATATACTGCCTTTCAGAAGACCTGAATATTTGCCATTATAAAATAAATATATGTTTCTTCCTACCTTTCTCCTTGGTATTGATACCATTTGGTGAGATAGGAAGCATGACCAGAAGAACATAATTAATAGAACATTGCAAATAGGGATTGGCATCTAAGATGACGAATGGGCAAGAGATACCAGCTTACTATAGGGGGGTACCAAGAAAATCCAGACCCAGTCCTGGAATGGGAGGAAAGGACTCTACCCTCTCCAGGTTTCTCTTCTGCCACAGTTAGTGGGAACATCCAAGGGCAGGCTCGCCACCTGTTTCTGAATGGTTCATGGGCTAATAATCATTTTCACATTTTTAAATGTTTGAAGAAAGATTTCTCAAAGAATATTTCTTGACATGTGAAAATTATAGGAAACTAAAATTTCACAGTTAACAATAAAATATTGGAACACAGCTACATTCATTCATTTATATATTGTCTATCAGTGGATCCATGCCACAACCACACAGTTGAGTAGTTGCAACAGAGTATGGCCTAAATCTCTCCTGGCCTCTTACAGAAAACATTTGCTGACTATTATTCTAGGGGAATTATAATGAGGATCAAGGGACAGAACAACCTAAGTTGTTTTTAGGTAGGCTTTTGGACTGTTGGTAATAACCTACGGTGAACATGATTACGCGTTTAGTTTGGGTTTTATTTTAAATACCAGTTGGATGGTTTAATCTCAGAATCAATTCCTAGGAACAGGCTTTTGGTACCAAAGAGCATATGACTTTGCCGTATTGCCTAATTGTTCTATAAAAGAATTGAAGTGATTTCTAATACCACTGACAGTTTAACCATGTCTTTTCTGAATGTTATCAAGTATGCCTTCCTAGAGCCAGAGGATGTACCTGTTTGAGCCTATCATTTCTTTCCCTCATATTAGTAAAGCCCTGGATGATGCGGTGAACATCTTTCTTTGTCATCACTGTACTGATTTCTTGGTCGGTACTGAAAGCAAAATAGCAATCCCTTTGTGACTTTCATTTTCTTCTGGGTGGCAGTAATGAAATTGTCAGCAGGGAAAAACCAAGAAATAATCAGATGCCTTATGCTTTAAAAAAAAAACTTCCCAGGAGTAGGAACTCCTCTGTATCAGTCAGTACACAGTATTAGGAAAGTACGTCAAAGCCTCCATCTGGCCTGGAAGTTTGTATAATACTCCCAGAGTAAAATCCTTCCACTTCTCTTTCAACCATGCAGAAACACTCTCCATCTCAGTTTTCCACTAAGATTTATTTTCACTGATTGTAGATCTTTAAACACACAGAGCCATTCTTCTTTTCTAAGTTTTTTTTTTTTGAGTCAGACCTATTTTTTCATTAGTCATGCATCCTCCTCAACAAAGATTGTTAATATCAAAAAGGAAAGAAGAAAGAAGCAAGCATTTATGGAGCACCTGATGTTTCCTAGTAAATATACCGGGTGCCTTGTCTTCATCTCTGAATGTGATGTTAACTCCGCATAGCAGGTTCTATTGTCCTCTTTTTATAGATGAATAAACTGTAATTCCTAGAAGGGATGTTTCTTGTCCATGGTCACACAGCTAAGAGGAGTGGAGCTAAATTCAAAGCTGGGTCATTCTGATTCCAAAACCATCAGGCATTCTAACCTATTCCTGTGCCTAAATTGTAATATATATGATTGCAGAACTGTTTTAGGAGGTGCAATGATGAACTTTAATTTTTTTAAGTTACACATTTACATTTTTATATCTAGTATAATAGGAAAAATACTCATCATCATTTACCATCTAGATCGAATGCACTTTTGTTCTTTATATACTCAAATATTTGACAAATAATTTTCAGAAGAATAAAAGGATAGTGAAAAGCAACTTTATTCAAAATTTTAATCAGACTGCAAATACAGGAGTTCCTGTCATGGCACAGCAGAAATGAATCTGACTAGAAACCAAGGGGTTGCGGGTTCAATCCCTGGCCTCACTCAGTGGGTTAATGATCCGGTGTTGCCGTGAGCTGTGGTGTAGGTCGCAGACACGATTCGGATCTGGCATTGCTGTGGCTGAGGCTGAAAGCTACAGCTCCAGTTAGACTCCTAGCCTAGGAAACCGCCATAAGCCACAGGTTCAGCATTAAAAAGACACACACACAAAAAAATACAAATACATAAAACATAATTTGTAATATATTTTTCCTATCTCTCTTCTCTCTAGGTACATAAAAGAGAGAGAGAGAAATCTGAACTAAGCAGAAATTAGTTTTTGTCATCTGTCATGCATGCACCTAGAACATATTCTGAATTTCAAATACATCACTAAAATGTTCTAGCATATCATGTCTTATGGATCTTTCTTGTGCCCTCACATCATGAAAATGGAAAACTTACAGACTTTTTTTGGAATTTTTGATTAATCGTAATTTTGTTGAAGAGGTTATATTTTAAAATTCCCTATTAAAAACATTTTCATTTTAGATTTATAAATGGCAATTAGAATAATAATTTCTATTGAATTATTTTAATTATCTTCCACTCATCTTTGTGTACATATCTGATTTAGCATTTGTCTACTTACAAATCATATCAAATAATTTTGGTACAAAAACACCATAAAAGATAAAAGAACAATGGATTGTCCTTTTAGAAACATGGGATAATCCAAGTTCTCACTGCAAATTATTACATGATAAAGTTCTTCTTGTTCAGTGACTAAATGAATGAGAATGCCATATTTCCTTTATGCTCTTAGAATTATATTCATCACTCATGTATTCTTGAGTTTAAAACAATTCATCTAGAATATTGTTATCTGAAGAATTATGGCCTAAGGTTTTGCTAACACAATCCATTTGACCATTAATTATCCTTAGAGAATAGAGTTTTGCTGTCTCTTTGCATTTGTCTTCTCATTTGTCTAATAATTATGAAATGTCTTCTGCTGTACATTTTATTCTTTTTATCATTATGGGTGAGAAATGAAAAACTTCTGAATTCTCAGTTGTGTTCAGTGAAAGCTAAAAGCAGAGTACAACTACAGAGTGTCTCTTGTCTTCTTTTACACCTCTTTAACAGGTTGACACAATACTTTAGGCAACACGGTAAGAAGACTGAAGGATAATAAAATGATGACTCATATCACTATTGTATCTAGATGATTTCATCAGTCTTTGTGTTTTTTTAGTAGCTTATTTTTAGCATAATTGGGAACAATGAGTGATGAAGATATAATTTCTAGAATGATAAAATGGCAAAATTTTTCAAGATAGGAAAAATAAGATCACTAAGATTTCATAATATATCTTAGAGTTTTTTTTTTGGCTGCGCACTTGACATATGGCAGTTCCCAGGCCAGAAAGTGAATCCGAGCCACAGCTGTGATTGACGCCACAGCTGTAGCAACAGTCTGCTGCACCAGAGTGGGAATTCCTGTCTTAGATTTCTAAAAGGATCCAATCACCTGTGTTTGAATTATAAGAAAAAAAAATATTACTATTATCATTATTTTTTGTCTTTTTGCCTTTTCTAGAGCCTCACTCACAGCATATGGAAGTTCCCAGGCTAGGAGTCTAATTGGAGTCTAATTGTGGTATAGCCGCCAGCCTACACCACAGCCACAGCAGCGCGGGATCCGAGCGGCGTCTGCAACCTACACCGCAGCTCACGGTAATGCCGGATTCTTAACCCACTGAGCAAGGCCAGGGATCAAACGCACAACCTCATGGTTCCTAGTTGGATTCGTTGACGACTGAGCCACAACAGGAACTCCAGTATTATTTTTTTAATATGTAAGATTTCTCTTTGTGCTTTGGAAGACTTGTAAGAAAGAAGGAGAAAATGCCATGAAATAGCAATACTTATAAAGAGAACAACTATAAAAAATTAGTTAAAAACTAAAATTAGATCCAATAAATGCTGATAGTATACTGAGGATAAAGGGATATTAAAATATGTAGATAGCATATCTAACCATGATTTCATAGATATCATTGTTCAAGATAAACTAAGCTTGTCATACATCAATTGAGCAAGATTTCGAAAATGGAAATAAACTTTACATAATTTGTCCAGGCAATTTACTAAAAAAATAAACTAATAAAAAATGGCAACATCATCATGCCTTAAGGGTGAGAGAGGGGGCTAATCAGAATCCAGAATTGGTACAATATATATCTATAACATCCAGTTTTTGACTAAATATTATGAAGTATGAAAAGAAACAGGATATTGTGATCCTTGTACAGGAAAACAGGTAAGCAATAAAAACTGCATTTGAAGGGGTCCAGATGAAGGAGACAAGATTTTAAAGCAGCTATTATATGTTCAAACAAATAAAACCATGGAACCATGTTAAAGGGAGTTGTCATTGTGGCTCAGCGGATTAAGAATCCAACTAGTATCCATGAGGATGTGAGTTCAATCCCTGGCCTCACTCAGTGGGTTAAAGGATCTGACATTTCTGTAATCTGCGGTGTAGGTCGCCGACACAGCTCAGATCTGGCATTGCTGTGACTATGACATAGGCTGGCGGCTGCAGCTCCAATTGGACCCCTAGCCTGGGAACTTCCATATGCCACAGGTGCAGCCCTAAAAAGAAAACAAACAAAAAAGAAAGAAAGAAAGAAACCATGTTAAAAAAAATGAAAGTATAAAGACCACGATTCATCAAATAGATAGAAATCATATTAAAAAATGGAATTCTGAAATGGATAAGCACAATAGCTGAAATGGAAAATTCACTACAGGGGCTCAACTGTAGATATGAGCTGGAAAAATAAAGAATAAACAAACCTGAAGCTCAATCATTAGAAATCATACAACCTTAGGAACTAAAGAAAAAATAATTAGGAAATGAATGAATAGATCCTCTGAGATCTATTAAACATACAAATATGCATGTAATATGAGTACCAGAAGGAAAAGAAAGAAAAGGGCAAAAAAATTTTCAAAGAAATAATGGCTGAAAACTTCCCAGATATGATGCAAAACACTAATTTATACATTTAATTCAATGAACTCAAAATACCAAAAAGAAAAAGCCATATCTAGACATATCACAAAGTGTTGAAAGTTAAAAAAGAAAGAGAAAATCTTGAAAGCAACAGAGGAAAATGATTCATCACATAGAGAGGAATCCCAATGACATTACTGCTTGCTTCTTATTAGAAACAGCAGAGTCCAAATGGTAGAGGATAACGTATTTAAAATGCTCTAAGGAAAAAAAAAAAGTTAGCCAAGAACACTATCTAGCAAAACTATCTTTCACAAGTGAGGAAAACATAGAGACAATCCAAGATAAACAGAGACTAAGAGAATTTGTAAAACCAGCAGACCTTGCCTTACAAAAAGTAGAAAAAGGATTCTTCAAGCTGAAAGGAAGTAACACTAGGCTGTAATTTAATCCATATAAAAAACAAAAAGTGCTGGCAGAGGAAATCAAGCATTAACTATGAAAGATACATAATTACATTATCTTTTCCTTCTCAAAGTTAATTAAAAGACAACAGGATAAAACAATACATATAAAACTGAATTGTGGGGCCTATAGCATGTAGGGATTTTTTTGACCATAATAATACAAAGGGAAAATGAAAGGACACTACATACAGTGAGCTAAGCTGTGACATGAGATGATAACTCAAGTTCACAGGAAGAAATGAAGAGTGCCAAAAATGGTAAATAAGATTACTATAAAAACTTTGTATATATGTTTTTCTGCTTTCCTCTTAGTTTCTTAGAAAGACATATGATTATATACAACACCAATTATAACACCAAATTGTATATTTGTAACATATATACATGTGATATATATTATATTAATAATACAAAACACGGAGAGTGAAACAAATTTTCTGTATCTCACTGGAATTAATCTAGTATGAATCTGAAGTAAAGTTCGATAAGTTAAAATGTCTATTGTAATCCCCAGAACAACCACCAAGAAAATCACTCAAAAAATATTTTAAAACATATTAGAAGAATTAAAATGATACATAGAAAATATGCATTTACTACTAAAGAATGCAATAAAGGAAGAATAGAGGAATTAAAAATGCATGAAACAGTAGCAAAATGGCAAAGGTAAATCTGACTGTATCAGTAATGACTTTAAATGTGAATGAACTAAACAATGAAGTCAAAAGGCAGATATTATTGGACTAGATTAAAAAAAAATTAAGCAAAAGAAGACCCAACTAGATTCAAAGATACAAATAGGCTAAAAGGCAAAAGGTTGGAAAAGACACACCATGGCAACAAACAGTAACTGTAAGAGAACCAGAGCAGTATACTAATAGCAGACAAAATGGACTGTCTCTCTCTCACACACACACACACACACACGTACACACACAGGTTGCTAGAGACTCCTTTATAATGGCAAAAAGGGTCAATTCATTAGGAAGATATAGCAATTATAAACATATGTTCTTAACAGCAAAGCCCCAGAATACATGAAGCAAAACTGACAGTATGGATGAAAAGTTAAAGAAAAATATTGAAAAGATGATGGTACAAGTGGCTGTCAGTTATGTAAAAAAAAAAAATAAAAGTCACAAAGGCTCTATGTGAATTAGAGTTTGGGAATTACCACATCATGTCACGTTATAGCCATATTATTTTCAGATTTCCAACTCACTCTGCATTGTTATGTCTCAACATCTCAGATAAGAAGTGTCTTCCACTAATCTCATTTTAATCTTTCCTCCTGCTAAAAATCCATTCTCACCAAAGGATAAAAAAGCTTTTATTATCTCCCCCGTCACTGTTCATTTGCTGTATTTAAGGTGGGCAGCATACAAAGTTGAAAAGAAACAACCTAAATTTAAAAACAGATTTAAGTCTTGGTTCTATTATAACCTAATTACCTCTGCCTGGCAATCTCTGTGGGTCTTGGTATTCTCATCTTTTTGTTTTTTGTGTTGTTTTGTTTTGTTTTTTTACAGCTGCACCTGTGGCACACGGAAGTTCCCAGACTAGGGGTCAAATGAGAGCTGCAGCTGAGGTCTACACCATAGCAACAGCAATAGCAACAAAGGATCCGAACTGCATCTGTGACTTACACAGCAGCAGTGCCAGATCCGTAACCCACTGAGCAAGGCCAAGGATCGAACCCACATCCTCACAGAGACAATGATGGGTCTTTAAGGTACTGAGCCATAGCAGGAACTCCCTGGCATCTTTTAAATGATGTGGTAAGATGGAGTTCCCACTGTGGCACAATGAAATCAGCAGCATCTCTGCAGGGCTAGGACAAATGTTCAATCCTCAGCCAGGACAGAGGGTTAAAGGATCTGGCATTGCCACAGCTGCAACGTGGGTCTTAAGTGCAGCTCTTATTTGATCACTGGGCCTGGAACTCCATTTGCCATGGGCCAGCCAAAAAAAAAAAAAAAAAAAGAAAAAGAAAGAAAGAAAAGATTAATTAATTAATTAATGATGTGGTAGGTTGGGAGCATCCGAGGTCCCATTTGAGCCTGATATGAACTGTTTTCACCAAGCTCACCATCAGGAAGGTCAGGAAGATCCAGATTGCTGAGATTGTTTCTCTAGGCTACAATTTCAGCTTCTAGAGAGACTTGTATGAACTCAACTTTTCTACAGAATTTTGTAGTTTAAGATGGAGCATTTAATGGAGCATGTTTGATTTTGATTGTACTAACTGTATTCAGTTTTGGAACACTTTTGTTCTTCCTGTTTAGGTCCTATTATGTCTGTGGTATGATCTGCACTCCTAATACCTGTAGTTGGTAGATTTTCCCAGTGAAAATCTTAGCCAGCCTAGGGCTAGGAGCAGTTTATGTCAAGTTGAGCAGGAATATGCAGGTGCCCTTGAGAAACAATTAAAATCGCAATTCTAACTGTTAAGGCTGGAAACAAAACTCTGTTTCAGATTTGTTAAGAGGATATTCAGAAGATCCTTAAGAAATTTCAAGTCCCAATTCAAGTAAGAACTTTCCATAGCTGCATGTTAAGAGGTGTAAAATACTCTACAGTAGCCTGAGTCTGGACAGGAAACAAATGGCACCTTCAAACTGACTCATTTAAAGAAAGTTAATCAAGGGAATATTTACATAGATATGGGCTGGCCTAAGAAAACCAGCAGGGCATGGTGCAGTACCCCAGGGCTAGAAGCAGTGGAGAGGAGCTGCGACCCTGTACCCAAAAGGGAAGGGAGAGGAAGTATTGATCTGAGAGAGCAGCTGTATAAAGAAGGCTGCCAATTAGGAGCTGAGGCTTTGGGAGAGGGACACAGACAACCACAGTGAACTAGCAAGGAGGGAGTTCAAGAAATAAATAGTCTTCATTCTCCTGCCTCTTTCCAATATCTGTCAGTGCTTCCCTCCAAAGTCAGAAGGCAAGAGAACACAGTTAATGTTGAGCATTCCAGAGCTCGAGACAATGTGGAGAAGAAATGAGAGAGGACGTGGAGGGGCAAATAGAAAAAGTCACACAGCTCCCAGATCTAGGCGTGGCACAGCAAAAGCTGTCTTGAGATTATTTCACTCAAGATCAGGAATAGGATGAGGCAGACAAGGTACCTGGGATGCAAAATTTAATAAAGGGGTGCTCACTCTCGGGATCAGGCTAATGTTCAGCACTTGCCTGTCCTGGAGGGGAAGTCACTTAGTCCTAGCCTTGATTTCACCCCGAGATTTCCAGTTGTTTGCAGTAGAATTAAGCGGGAGAATGTATCACCTTTTAATCTTTACACATAAAAAGAACATTTATTAAGAGATTTTAAAATATTTCTTTAGAGACTTTAAAAATATCTCTTGACTTTTCCCCCCAAGAACCAGACAGATAATACACTACTCATATATGAAATGCCCAGAGGCCACTGTGCTTAACAGCCTGGTATTAGCATTGAGTACAAGATTTTGCTTATTTTGTGTGCATGCATCATTGATTCCAACTGCACATTTTTCCCATATCTTAACATTTCCAAAGTCAATCTTATCTTATAATTAATGGTGTCAGAAGTACAATTAGTAGCATTCTTCTTAGAGGTATACAAAGTAATACCATATTGATGGCATCTTGATTTGATGAGACCCAATGCAAATACTTGGAGTATTTATCTGGTTTTAACACATTTTTCACATCTATCACAACATCTAGCATGTATTAACAGTTGATCTTCAGCCAACCATTTCATGAATGAAAGAATGAATGTATGAATTGAGCAAAGGAGGGAATGAATGAAGGACTCCTCCTATCCTAGCTGATATTTACCTTTAGGGCTTGGACAATGTGGTGTCAGGAAAAATATCAGTTCATACACAAAAGTTTAAGCTATCATCTAGATCTTTTGAGATGACAGGCTAAAAAAGCCTGAATGTTGCATTAGCCATGAGCATTCACTTAACTCTCATTATTTCATGTTTTGCCAAATTGATGCTAATTCTGTTTCCATGCTATGCACTTTCTGTAGTCCTCATGATAATTTGAAACCGTGTTTTATAGCAGATTTTTACTCACTCCTCTCGGCTTCCTCTTTATCTGCTCTAAGATAACTTCTTCCCAATGGCATTTTCATTAATTCTCATTTCACATCCCTGATTTAATCCTTTGATTCTGAAATCAAGGTGCAGTTTTTGGTGTAATTCCAGCGTTAATCCTGAATTCTGTTCCTTTAAAATTTAGAAATTGCATTTCATTTCAACATAGTCCTGCATGCAGACGTGTACCTTGGTCTCACAGTAAATAGCAGCTGGTTTGGCCAGAGAAAACATTATTTTTTAGTGATTTACCTTAATCATCCCCTCTCAGGAAGAAATTAAAATTATTTTCTTCTTTTTTATGAGTCATGCAGTAACAGCTTCCCAACTTATGCATTATCTCTTCCTGTCAATTTCCCTTTCAAAATTAAATTCCCTTTTAAAATTAAGATACTCATTTTTAACAAAAAGCAAGATAATGCAGTATTGAGACTAGTATTTTTTTTTTTTTTTCATTTTGGGGCCTCACCCACAGCATATGAAGGTTCCCAGGCTAGGGGTCCAATTGGAGCTACAGCTGCCAGCCTATACCATAGCCACAGCAACACCAGATCCGGGCCGCATCTGCAACCTACAACACAGTTCACAGTAGCGCTGGATCCTTAACCAGCTGAGCAAGGCCAGGGATTGAACCCGCAACCTCATGGTTCCTAGTCGGATTTGTTTCCACTGCGCCGATGGGAACTCCCAAGAGACTAGTATTTCTAACTTAAGTCTCTTCTGGGGATAAGGAAGAAGTTTTTTCATTAAAAAAGTAAATATATGCATTTCAAAAAGCTGAGTATAGGGAGTTCCCTTTGTGGCTCAGTGGTTAAAGAATCCGACTAAGAACCGTGAGGTTGCGGGTTCGATCGCTGGCCTTGCTCAGTGGGTTAAGGATCCGGCGTTGCCATGAGCTGTGGTGTAGGTTGCAGACATGGCTCGGATCCCGCTCTGCTGTGACTGTGGTGAAGGCCGGTGGCTACAGCTCCTGTTAGACCCCTAGCCTGGGAAACTCCATATGCCGCAGGTGCCACTCTAGATAAAGGCAAAAAGACAAAAAAAAAAAAAAAAAAGGCTGAGTATTAATTATTAATGACATCACATGACCTTAAAACATGTTAATCACCCCAAAGGAGAATAAGATTTCAGTTGCTTTGTAGAAATTATGGATCACAATCTACTTCCAATTTGGGGCTTAAGTAATGGTTTTGGCCACCATTATTTACCCCAAAGCTGTTTCAATTTCAATTTTAGTGATTTATTAGTGTGGGTGAAACAATCTTCTTTGGCTATTTTTTCATTTTTTATGTCCACGTGGTTAATAAATCTGTACCATCTACAGGTGATAGATAGCCAGGAGCAACAGATTTATTGGTGCAAAATTATTACAGAACCCAGTTGGAAGTGCTTTTTAATGGCTAACTTAAAGAAATGGGTTATAAATCTTTTTTATTTTAATTACTAAAATACATGGTGTTACAATGATAAGTTGAGATCCCCTTCCCATCCTCCATATGCTTTAAATAAAAAACTATGACTGTTACCTAATGCATATTCCAGCACTCTTTAAGCACTCAATATAGGTTAGCTGCTACGATTATTTCAAGTTTACTTTTCCAGTTGCCTTTTCACGCTTTCTCTCCCTTACTTCCACACTCCATGGTACCTTCTCTCAGTACTTCGGTGCCCTTTTGCCTTTGGCCTTTTGTTCTCACCTCTTTCTGCTCTCAGGAATAAGTCTGATCCAGTTGCTTGTACACTGTGTGACTACAAGTCCAAATATTGCCTCTTCCAAGTTCTTGCCTTTAGGTCTAATCTTCAGTAGGGAATTAAGCCCTTTATCTCATGCTAACTAAGGAAGTCCTGGCATTAGAATTAGAGGTCATGATTTGGGAAGTAGCCTTCTCAAAACATCTTGTAGATTACCTGCTAACCAACAGATAAAGTTAATTCGGGATGGAGAAATCAGAATCAGCCACTGGAATTATACCTTTTGCATCAGTTGTACTGTAGATAAACATCCCTGAATTTTGCCAAGTTTTGCTGTTCTCTTCTTAGGATTATTTCGAGGATATCATTCTATATTCATAGAAATGTCTCCTGGTCATCATTTACTTTGGCTCACAACTTTTCCAGATTATTGCATTAAGGAATTTGATGGTTCCCTGTGTGTGTTTCCCCGCATTGCCAAAGTCCATTCTTGATTTCTGTGGATGATTTCTCATGGGGAGAATATGCTTCTTGCATCAAGAGGACATTCCCATCCAGGTTCCTTCCCACTGAAGTCTGAGCACACTGAAGAGCAGCAGTGTGGAAGACTTGCTCTGAAATGCCAGTCCAGACCCACACTGACACCAAGTGTGGTCTTTCATGGAGAGCTGGGCTTATGCCAAAGTTCCGCCTGGAGGTCCTTATAGCTTGGGGTGGTTTGGAGAGAGGGAGGTGGGAGACACACCTCCGGTATTGTCGTGGGAGCCTATTTGTTTGTGAAGTAGCCACAACAGTTTCCAAGTTTTAAGTTTTCCACTTCTCACTCAAACTGCTGATAGTCTGGGATTTATTTTCCACCACTTTTGTTTTCACCCCAACGTATAAAATAGCTTCCTACAACCACTTTATATTCAATAATAAAATGTCACTCTTTTTCTCACACAACGTCTTTGGTTTGGCATTGAGAAGACGCCCCACGTGGTAACACACTGGAATTTAAACAAGTTAATCCACTTGAAAGAACGTTTTTTCTTGAAAGAGGATGAGAACCTGGCTCTGATAAATCCCTGATTGTCCAGACAGGGCACCCAGAGTAAAGCCTTAGGGAAGAAAGGCCAGATGCCTTGATAAGTCATTACATCTGTCTTCCCACCAAAGTGTGTCAGTGTGCTTGTGGTTTAGATCAAGAGAAATTAGCCTGTGTATTCAGTCTCAATCCCATTTCTAATTGACTCTTATCTGTAGCCTGAAATTAGCTTACATCTTGGCAACACCGTGCACTCCAAATTCAAGGGAAGTTTTGTCAAACTTAGAGAACATGATGTAGATGTGCATTTGCATCTGTGACATATTTATTTATTGATGTTTATTTCTCAAAGAACGTAATTTTTTCAGTGTACTTATATGTTCCTAGATGTATTTCTGAATTGTCAGAGATCATAAACACTAGCCCCACGGTTCATCTATGCAGCCAGGGTACACCTACACTTCTCAGTCTTTACACTGTAAATAAGCCCCTGCTGGAACCAGAAGTCACATGGAAAATGGACTTGAAGGTCAGATGAGGAAGGGTGAAACATAGCTCCTGTGCTGGAGATGCTCACAGTTAAATCTTTATCCAGAGGGCCTAAGTAGCAAAGACAGGATCAACCACCGCGACAGGAACGGCAGCTACCTCGCCTGAATAGGACTACCTTGATGATATCCTGTGCGGAGCCCCTTACATGCATCAACTCACAACACCCCCGTGGAATAGTTGCTACTCATATTACATGTTAGAAAGAGAAACAGAGGCACAGCTCCTTGCCTATAAGTTACACAGAAAAATAGTGGGACCAGCTTGTCAAGGTGTCTAACTCCTAATGATTATGCCATATGCTCTTGTTAGCCATTACCTAGTAATTTTAGTAAACTGGATCAGCAAAGAGTTAAAGAGAGACCAGACCATCTCTAGTCCAATTAGCCTGACAGCGAGCCAAGGAATCTGTTCCATGTGCATAATCTCATAAAAAACAAAGGTCATGTGGGCAACCAGAGTACACCAGGACATGTCACGTGAACCCTTGATCTAACCAGTTTCAATCTGGTAATCAGCCAAGTCCCAGGGAGAGGAAAGTGTACCTTAACAGAATAAATAGGAGACCAGTGAATAACAGTGTGTCCATGTGCTGGTGGAAACCTAGAAGACGGCTCTGCTCTCAGCAGCATCCCTAGACTTACCAGTGTCTTACTCTGAGGTGGGAGTTCACAATCATATCAAATGCTTCATGTTCCCAAATTATGAAACTTCCCTTTTTCCCTTCACTTCATTGGCAGATGTATTGCCTTATCGCTCCCTAAATTCAAAATCAGAGTTGCCTCTGTGTGCACATTAATCTGTGTGCTCGAAATTCAGTGTTCTGGTAGGAGTGTAAAACCATCCACTCAGTTACTGATCCAGGGACTCCCGCTCACACCTCTGATAGGATCCCTCATTCTTGACTTGAAAGCAAACAAGAAATGGGAGTGGGGAAGGGCTGTTTTCTTCATACTGAGCTCACACCGACTACATTTGGGTAACTCCCTTGTGGTACTGCCCATGTAACACATATTAATCCAAGCTGAAATTTTTCTACATTTACTGCCACAGCCTACATCCAGGAAATGTTCACCTCTCTTCAGGACTGTGATAAATTACTCTCCAGAGCCTCTTTCCTAAGTCTCTCTGTAGCCTTTCTTAAGTAAGATGTCCAATCTGTCTTCAAATACTGAATGCAATACGCCCTTCTCCAGTTTCCATGAACATTCCCAGTTCACTATCTTGGTCTTGAAACACCCATTTTCCCTCCCTATTTCTTTGGATGTCACAGTTTGATCTCAACCTCCACTTCAGGCAAGCAATACGCAAAACTCTTAACAGGAAGGGTCCACTTTTCTTCAGCTGGTAAGAATATAGAGGGCTGACCTTGCTTCACTCATGGTAGGACTGGTCATAACTTACTGATGCTGAGCTTCAGTCCATCTTTCTCATAGGATGTGCCTCAGGGAAAATCCACACCTACTCCTCCTGTATAATGGCAGGGGTGAAGCATTCAGGGGTCCTGAATAGAAATTCAGAATCCTCTCAGTACTTTCCTCTCCCTCACGCCCCAGTCATGTACCACCATCCCCACCCCTCCTTGTACACATCTCTCGAATTCATCTCTTCTCCACCACCACCGTCTTCATTTAGACTCCTGGCCAGACTATTGCAGTGGTCTACAAAATGACCTCCATGCCTCTAATTTCTTAATATCACAGTTTTGCCACCAATGGTTTTTTACTTTAGAACATAAATTTAATTATTTCAATCCCCACTGCCTATAGACAAACGAAACAAAAAAACCCTGTCTTAAGCGTAGTATTCAAGATCCTTTTTAATTTGACCTCAGACTACGTTTCTGATCTTGCCCAAAGCAACACTGTCCACCTCAACACGCTCTAACCCTCACAGTCTACTCACAGTTATTTACCATGGTCTAAATCTACTTTGTTCTTCTAAATTTCTAGGACTTCTCCCATGCAGTGCCTTCAGCCTGAAGTGCCCTCCCCCAGCGTCTCCTTCACTAAATCCTCACTGTGGCGTGGGTCCCAGCCTACGATAGTGATGCTATGAGCTAGAGATGCCTGAGGCACTTACTCATCCAGATTCCTAATAGAGAGACCCCACAGACATTCCCCTCACCGGGACCAGTGTTGTGGCTCTACCAGCCCTTGTGGTTTTTGTTATGATTGCAGGCTGCTCTTCCAAAAACCATTGGGGAATTTGAAGGAACAAGAGGCATTGCTCACAGGTCCTGGAGGGTATACTGGGCTACTTGACATGCCTGAGGCCACACAACAAGGTCAAGGGGAGAGGGAGAGAAGATGGACCTGGGGCTCTGCCTTTATTAGGTCTGAGAGTGCGGTGCCTAGGTTTTCGGGTGCCTGCTCTTTATTGGCTCATTTAAAGCATAAGAACAGGAATTCAGGTGCAGGAAAGGAGAATCTACGTCACTCAAGCAATCGGTCATCCGGGTTACCCAGGGCTTTCCGAAAGGGGGAACTTTGTGAGTGGGGCAGCCTGATACCTTATCTGGTAGTTTTGCTAGGAGCTGTATCATACAGCTGGTGATGTGTTTACTGAACATAGATGTCTTTAGAAATGGATGCCTTGGCAATCAAAAGCCTAATGTCAGGCATTTAGGCTACACTCCCTTTTCAATACCCATCTCCTCTTTGAAATGTGCCCTACCCTCCACAGCCCATCATGGCTGGGCTCTTTGTTGGTGTGTTCCAGTAATTCTGTATACAATGCTTACCTCACTATACTCTAGTTTATTTCTGATGTCTGTCTTTCCCGTTGCTCTAGGGTCATTGATGGCATTAACCTTTATATCCTAGCATCTATCACTTACAGACAATCTACTCTTAGCTTTAATCTATCCTGTATTTACCGTTCAACTTAGGGTACATCAATTTCTCCCTAATAGTTATAACACCAAAAACATCAGCTAATATTTCCTGTGTGCTTCCTAAGTGGCGGCCAATATTTTGCTTTGTATATATTAGCTCATTTCATCCTTATAATAACCCATAAGTAAATATATTCTTATTCCCCATTTACAGTTGGGAAAACTGAGGTTTAGAGAGATTAAGCAATCTGTCCCAAAGTTACAAATGTAGTAAATGATAGAAATGAAATGCGAACCCATACAGCCTGGCTCAAGGGTCTCAACTCACTGAACTACTGTGCCACACCGACATCACAAAACGAACAGAGATTTTCCACTTACTTTAGTCCATTTTCTTATGTTCCCAAAACAAACTTAAAATATTTGAGTGATTAGTTAGATTGATTTTGGTCATCCATAAGCCCCACTCGTATTCATTCAAGTGATACGGCCTGCGCATGGGGTGAAGTTCCAGATTTTTGCCCCTGAGTAATGACCTCCTGGCTACACAATTGTCCACACACCTCAGCTGGTGTCTTTCAGACTCCGCCTCCGCCTCTGTCCTGCTGTATCTATTGTGCTCAATATCCAGTCATTCTTCCCGTACTGAAAATGTCATCTTTACATTTAGCCGTCAGTTCTTTTTTTTTTTTTTTTTTTTTTTTTTTTTTTTTTTTTTTTTTTTTGCCTTTTGTCATTTTTATGGCCGCACCCGCGGCATGTGGAGGTTCCCAGGCTAGGGGTCTAATCGGAGCTGTGGCCACTGGCCTGCGCCGCAGCCACAGCAACGCAGGATCCGAGCCGCGTCTGCAACCTACACCACAGCTCACGGCAACGCCGGATCGTTAACC
>PVHT021183693.1:1557256-1571548 GCA_004024745.2 Catagonus wagneri | reverse complement strand
CATCAGTTCTTAAGGAAAATACTTTTCTCCTCCCCCACTGCCCAGCCCCTGTCAGCACGGGGCTCAAAGGAACCAAACTGAACCCAAGACTACTGGCATTCACACAATGAGACTAAGCCCTGGTAATATTTCACTGCCTTTCCGGAGGTGCTAAGTGATAAGGATCAGAATGGATTTTGTTGGCTTTAATGGGAAAAGTGAGCCTTTTGTTAGTTACTTACCTTGCTTCCCCTCTAAGAAAAACCCAGCTATGAGTGTTCTTTCTGCCATGGTTGGATACAGGAGCATCCTGAGACTTTACTGTGTCTAATAAAACTCCCCAGAGAATGAAGATGCTGTGGGGTGGGGGGATGTGCAGCGTGGTCCCCAGAGATGCGTTTTGCTCTGAAGCCAGCGCCGGATGCTGTAAACGTGGAAACCAGAGTGAGGTGTCAGAGGGCACAGCTGGGAATATGTTCAGAGCTCGTTTTCATTTTCATTCAAACACCGTGGAGGCGGCACTCAACTTGTTTCAAATTAAAACGTACATCAAAAATGCAAAACATCGTATAAAATTTTAACCAGCCTTTTAGTGGCTTTTGAATCCTTTACTGGTTTCTCATTTCTCTATATTTTTAGAAATTTTCTTGGGCTGTGTTCCTCCATCCACCCTCACCTTCCCTTTCTAAAGTTACACTCAGCTTTGGTGATTTTTCCATCACCTGCACCAAGTCTTTATACTAAGGTGCTCTTTCCTTTTCACCTGCTTTCTCTTCACTCTCTTTGTGCTCAGTTCAGTCCTTCCCTCCCTTCCCCATGCTCTTTAGACACCTTCCTTTCCTTCTTTGTTGCCTTCTCACCTCTCCACCCTACAGGTAAATTGTAAATAAATTCCAATCTGGGGAGCTTAGCCCTCCATCAGTAGAAATGATGTTTTATGGTGGAACCAGAAGTCCCTGCTGGGGACTATGGCTCAAGTGTAGCTGTTAGTAGCTGTCCAAGGGTGGCCCCATACAGAACCAGGGACTAGAAAGGTCGAGCAGCGAGCATGGAAGTACTGAGCCCTGGCCCCACTGATTTAAAAAAGTACTGATAATAATAATTTAGAAAAACACACACAATAACATGGACAATAGCTACTAACATTTCTTTCTTTTTTTTTCTTTTCTTTTCTTTTTTTAGGGCTGCACCCATGGCATATGGAGGTTCCCAGGCTAGGGGTTGAATCGGAGCTGCAGCTGCCGGCCTTCACCACAGCACAGCACTGCCAGATCCAAGCCATGTCCTGTGTCCATGACCTACACCACAGCTCACGGCAACGCTGGATCCTTAACCCACTGAACAAGGCCAGGGATTGAACCTATGTCCTCGTGGATGCTAGGCAGATTTGTTTCCACTGAGCCATGCATGACAGGAACTCCCTTTCTTGAGAGCTCTCTAGGTACCAGGCCCTAAGCTAACACTTTACAAGTATTTTCTCACTAAATCCTCATCACAACCCTGGGAAGCAAATCCTGTTATTATCCCCATTTTACAAACAAGGAAATCCAGGCAGAGTGGTACAGGTCAGACGGCAGTGAGGGGCTTTTAACAGCTGGGTTTTACTCGCCCCTCAACAACCACAGGGTAATCCTGAGTCCTGGGATCCCAGCTAGAGCTGGTGTATCTTGAAAAGCACTGGCTAGCCCCTCACGGCTGGGGGAACCAACCAGGTAAACACAGGGAGGGTAGGGCTGCCGTAGCCGCAGCAGGACAATCACAGGGGCTCCGTAGGGATTCTGTCAGGAAGCAGAGAGCAGAGTAGAAAGTGTACAGCCATTTGCAGTCCGAGTCAGTGAAAACTTTTAGTGATGGGGCATCTGAATCAAGCAGAGACAAGATGGATGGTCCACAGGGGTGGTCAGAAGAGGAAGCTCATAGCGGGAAGTTCAGGAAGGGAGGTGGGACGTCACAGATCACCAGTGATGACCAGCATGGCCCAAAATATCACCTGGAGTTTGGATAGAGGGGGTTCAGTGGATGGAAGAAGCACTCAGCTAGGCAGGGTCAGAATTCATGGACCATATTGTGTACTAAGCTCAGAAACAAGGGCAGGTCCAGTTACCAGTCCTGGGGGCACTGTATCCACATGGGATGGGCAGAAAGGGTAGTTCAGCGTGGTGGGAAAGGTGCTAAGGAGGCTTGGGTGTCACCTAAGGGGGCTGTGATCTCACCTAGGAGTTGCTGTATACAGGTGTTGCCACATACCAAGATGACATTCTGTCTTCTTTCTAATAATCTCTCAAGAACCCATAGTGTATAAATGACTCTTATAAATAAAAGAGAGAGGATTCAAGGTTAACCCTAAAAGAACATCACTTTCACGCTCTGACTTGCTTTTTTGAATGGGAGTGTAAGGGATACAGATGCAGCTGGTGTGTTTGCTTAACCCCAGGGACGATGTGTGAATGTGCCGTGCATGATGATGTTAGTTTATATGTCACAATTGAGAAAAGGCCAAAAATTGCTCTCTGAGGCAAAGGAGAGTCTTTCTGCAGGTGTACAGACTGTGGCAGAAGACAACTGTGTTTTGTTGTAAGTCCTTCTATAAGTTTTCCACTGTATTGTTTTGTTATGGATCTGTATGTTATAAACTTGACCAGAAAAAAACAGTGTACTAACTTTGACTGTCAGATTATCAGATCCATTCTAAAAAGGAGAGGGGCAGAGCATAGAGACAGTATGCTAACAGATTTTTGCAGGCAGGAAATCAAAGCAATCTAACTGGGAGATACAAGAATTTCAAAAAGAAAAAGTAGAGTAGCCAGGGACCATTTAATGTTGGCACAAAAAGGTTCACTCACCTCTTAGAAATCATTATAACACAGTGAGTATTATATTTTATGGGGCCAGTGGCAATACTGAGACCTCCAGTAAAGTTCCAAGTCTCCCCATCATACTCTGTTTAAGGAGGCAGGGAGCCAGGTAATATATTTTAGCAAGATTTCGATCAAATGGAGCCAAAATCACAAGTGAAAGAAGGCATCGCTCTTCTTTCCTTTTTTTTTTTTTTTGGTCTTTTTAGGGCCGCACCTGCAGCATATGGAGGTTCCCAGGCTAGAGTTCGAATCAGAGCTGTAGCTGCCGGCCTACACCACAGCCACAGCAATGCCAGATCCAAGCCACGTCTGCGACCTACACCACAGCTCACGACAACGCCAGATCCTTAACCCACTGAGCGAGGCCAGGGATTGAACCCGCAACCTCATGGTTCCCCGTCAGATTCGTTTCCACTGCGCCACGACGGGAACTCCTGAAGAAGGCATCCTTCTTACATGCCTTTTCTTCATAGCACTTAAATTCTAATCAAGTTTTTAGATTTTTCGAATTAAACCTACAAACTGCGTGCCCCCATGACAGCAGGGACCATGTCTGCTTTGTTCAGCCCAGCTGCCCCAAGAGGGAAATGACTCACACGGAGTCTCTCTTTCTTCAAGACTCTTGAAAGGTTTAGTCTGTGCTGGGCAAGAAGGGCTTCGGGCCTGGCCCCAGGAGCAGACCCTGACCTTCCATGAAACGGGAGGAGGGAAGAGATGGATTCTTGCTCCAAGGAACTACAGCAGATCTCTCAGGCCCCTGAGATGCTTTTCACCGAGTCCCACATAAAACTAAAGAACTTAATCCGCTGTTATCGTTCCTCTGCTCCATCTGGCTTCTGGAATAATTGAAACTGGAAATGTCTACTGTGATTGCTGCTGGGGAGAAAAGCTTAAATTTTAGTGGAAAACCGCAGTACTGCCTCGACCTTTAAATGTTGGGTTTCTTGTGAAATCCGATTTCTATTTTTCCCACTTTTCTAGACAGAGAACCAAAAGAAAAAAAATAAAAGCCCTAAGCAGATGCAGCAGTGGGAACTTCAGTGCCCCTCAGTTCAACTCACAGCCTGCGTGGGTACCAAGTAGCACTGGGGAGGGGGGATCTAGACTTACTCAGTAATAAAGGCTTCTGGGGCTCCCAGCACCGACCAGAGAGCTTGGATCCACCACTCTTGAAGGTGGCCCAGCCTCTGAGAAAGGGGGCCAGGGTGCCTCCCACTTGGGCCCCGTTGTTCATAGAGGTTGCACTCAGGCCACCCACACCCCAAAGTCACTGCCTAGACCATCTTGGGAGGCTGGGCCTTAACTCCCCCTCCCCTCTCTCCCCTCTCGCTTCCTCCTCTCCTTCCCCTCCCTCACCTCCCACCCTCCCCCTTCACCTGCCCTGGTCTGCTCTCCCCTCCCTCCCCCTGCACTGCCCCCCGGACCTCCTCTCTCTCTCCTTTCCTCCCCACTCCTCCTTTCTCCTCTCTGACCCCTTTCCCTCCCTCCTCCCTCTTCCCTTCCTTCTCTCCCTTCAGCTTCAATGAAATATATCAAACAGCTCTTTCTGCTCTAAGAATATCAAAGGTAGGTCCCCATCAGAAGCTCTTTTAAGTTACCTGAAGGCCAAAAAGTTCAGCACACAATAAATAGCTACCCATTTCACCCCCTGGTTTAGAGAGAAGGGGTTATTCATGCCCCACAGACACTAATTTTTGGAAAATCAGAAGTATTTTAAACAAGCTGCCTCTCCACTGTAGCTTTCCTTTCACATGCTATCACATCTGCCGGACCAGTGGCTTCTAACCTGCCTCTCCCTCCCCCACGGAGGGGACAGAACGACAAGGGCCCTAAAGAAGTGTGAACATGGCAGAAATGGAAAGAAAGCTCTAGAAGTTGCTGTGTTCTCAGGAAAGGCTCTGATGGCACTTGAGCCGGGTGGTTGAGGCCCTGAGCAGCCCCCCATCCCGCCCTCCACAGGCAGAGGCCCACTCTGGGGAGCAGAGGAAGTTCAAACTCCAGGCCCTCGTGTGCTCCGGCCCTTCCAAGGCCCTGGGAAGAGCCCCAGCGTTGTGTTCCCATGGTCCTATGTTTTTGTAAGATTCGCAAAAGGAATATATTGCACCACTATTGGGTCTGAGGGCTTTTTCTAGCTACTACAGCTTCTCTGGCACTCTTCCCCCTCCTTTCCCCATCTGTGGGTTCCCATGAAAGGGAAGCAGATTGGGAATGCATTTAGTTTGTGTTTGGTGGGATGAGGCTGTGTGGTCTGCAGTCACTTCTGGACAAGGGCAAGCCACTGCTGGTCATCCTCCTGCAGGAACTGCTTATAGGAATAGTGCCACAAGCCTGAATCAAAGATAAACAGGTGCCGTGGCGCCTGGCTCTACAAGTCTGGGGGTAGAGGAGAGAAAGCCAGGCTTGTAATGCACTGAACCAGAAGCTAGTTGGTGGAAAATTCTTCCAATCACAAGATGTGTAAAATTCAAAGTGGGGGATTCTGTTCTCGTTGAGGCCCCATCAAAACGGAAATTCAGGAATGCGCATGTTTAGTGATTTAGCATATACATTGATTAATGTAATGGGTGCTGTTTATGAGAACTGCATGAAACAAAGTTTATCAGAAATCTTGTCTTTTGGGGGATATTATTAACCTTTAGCAGTACTGCACACAGCAAATGTGTCTGTGTATAAGAAAGCACGCTTTGGAGTTCCCATGTGGTTCAGTGGATTAAGAACCTGACTAGTATCTATGAGGATGCAGGTTCGATCCCTGGCCTGGGAACTTCCATATGCCACAGGTGTGGCCATAAAAAAAGTGGGGGGGGGGTAAGCATGCTTTAATGCCTCCCAGTTGTTAATAGTTTTGATCAATCTTGCTAGAGCAAAGACTACCTTATCTTCCAGTCTCTCTTATACAAAATCATTACCATATAAAGATAGTTATCAAAGTATGCAGGCAAAGCTGACTAGGAAAAAGTTATTTTAGAGGTGTGATAGGCAGTAAATTAATTAGAATATTATTTATTTTAGATTCTGAGATTGCATTTGCCAGATTTTAAAACTGCGAAATGTGTTATAATTTATTTTCTCTTTCTACCTAATTTTTTTTCATACCTAATTTTATATTTGTATTTCTGTGTTAATTTGCTTAAAGAGAGCACCCCCAAACTGTATAATATAAGCCTCAGGCCCCACAAACCTAGAGCCTCTCTAGTGCCAGCCTCTGAGAGCATCTGGGCAAAGGATCTGTTTTTCTTCTGTACTGAAGAAGCTGCTGCAATCAGGCCATCACATTCCCAGAGCAGTTTGGTCAGTGAGTCCTGCAGGAGGAGCAGGTGTCCCTCCGTCCAGGATTCTGGTGTTGAAGCCATGGAGGTCTTATTACCGAGGTCTCCTATCTTATGTCCAGGGGCTCCTGCTCTCGCTGAGAAAGACACCAGCAGGGAATAGCTGCTGGTACCCCGTCTCTCCAGCCGTGTGGAGACCCAGCTGTACAAATCCTTATTTTTCCATAAATCTATTTGAAGTACTTTTTTTTGGCTGCACCCTCAGCATATGGATGTTCCCAGGCCAGGGACTGAACCTGCACCACAGCAGCAACCCGAGCCACTGCAGTGACAGCACCGGATCCTTAACCTGCTGCGCCACCAGAGGTCTTCTGTATGAAGTTCTTTTGATTCAAGGAGAGGTACGATGGTTTTCTGCCCAAGCGTTCCTCTGATTTGTATTTCATATTGTCTATTATGGTCAGATGCTGATATACGAGACTGTCTCATTGCAGCAAGATCCTTACCAGTTTCTGTTCTCTTTAACAGAGTTGGTGTGGACCTGGATGAAGATCAGAAGGAGGAGCCCTCCTCACACCAGGCAAGTCAAAGAAGCCCATGCGTAGGGTACAGAGATGTGAGATGTTCTGTTCCTTGGCCAGGAGGCTCATTCTAAGGGGCGCTGCCTCCACAGATCAGATGACTATAAAATGCACAGGAATTGGGGGTGTCAATAAGCTTTGCATAAACTTTAGAGTGCTTTGAACTAGCATACACTTGTGCCTACTTTGTGGCAGAAGGAAGCCTAGAAACTGCAGTTTAGGGGCAAAAGCACAGCTCTTGGAATCAGACAGGCTGGGGTTCAAGTCCCTGCCCAGCCACTTGCTAGTTCGATCATCTCGGTGAGATTTATTTGATGCATACTCAATACATGTTGGGCCCGCAACAGATGATCCTGCTTCTCCTGCATGACTTCTCATTTATCAGGTCTAGGTATGCAGAAATAGAGAAGCATGGAAAATCTGCAAAAACACAGTCTGAAGACCCTTAGGGAAAATTGTTCAAAACTGCGTGCTGTCGCCTCGAGTAAGGAAAATATAGTCTCTAAACTCCTGACTTGAATGTAACATTCCAGTAAAATCTGTCATTGGCAATTTTGCTTTACTCATTTTTAATTCAGTACTTAGAGCAAAACAATCGTGTAGAAAGGTTACACCTTTTGCTGAAATAGCTGGTAGACAGACATGAAAAAACAGCATCATTAGTAAGGGATGCTGCTTAATGAATTGTGTCCTGATCGTATCTGGATTTGAAGAGGACCCATCTCGCTTTTATTTCCTGGGCTTTTTCCTACAATCCCATCAATGAGGCACAGCTGGTTAGTGCTGCTGGGCAAGATGGTGCTGCTTGCTTGGTTCACATAAAAGAAGGAAGGAGCCTATGCTCTACAAAAAAGGGCTGGAAAATTAAGTTGGCGATGATCCTGGCTCATAGGTACTTTGAATTTTTTTGTCTTATGTGGTCCCAGGCCAGGCTGGTGCTGTTTTCATAAGACTTTATCACCCAGGACAGACACCTAACTGCAGGACTGAGCCCAGCAGGGATGTCAGTGTGCCGGGATTAGGGCCAGAGTGGTGACCTTAGAAAGGAGATCAAAGCCCATCTCTTCACACTGGTGGGCGGTAATGAGTAGTTCGGAAGGGCTTGTGGGAGCTGATTTCCACAAAGCATTTTCTCTCATATAGGTCAACGAATCCTTTCTCCTACTTTCAAGCCAAACTTTTATCTAAATTTTATCCTTCCCTTATATCTTTTTCTTTAAAAGAAAATTCATCAAAGAAAATTTTTCATCTTCCTCTAACTGCCTAATGCTTTACAATCACACATAATTGAAGGTAAGATTACCTGTTAGCCTTTTCTTTTATAAATTAATTTTAGCTCGTTCACACCATCATCAATTCAGAAACAACTCTTACCTGAAAATACTTAAACCAGTACAAGTATTTTTTGCTGTTAGAGAAATGAGATAGTACAACATCGTAGAGTGAAAACTACATGGTATTTTGGCTCTTGGGCAAGTCTTCTATGTGTCTGAGTCTCAGCTTTCCTATCTGTAAAACGTGAATGATACTATTGTCTCCTTCTCCAGGTTGTTATGACAATCAAATGAAATTATATTTCTGAAAACTATCTAACAACGAATTTCATTAAAAGCATCTTATGAAGGACTTGATAAAGCAGCTTACACCACCACATCTAATAAAATAGTAGTAAAATATTTTGTAAGAATTTTAAAATTCACTTAAAAAAAAGAAGAACACAAAACCAGAGTAAAAAAAGGAAAAAATTCATGAACAAGCAAACCATAAGGTTGAACCACAAGTAAGCTTTCTGGTAGCGGAGGGGGGGAGGGGGGAGGAGTAATACTCAGCAATATACTAGATTATTGTAATTAGAAGGAAAATTTATACTCTCTCCTCCAGTGGTACAAAACTTCATAGGTCATGATTCTTTACAAGAAATTCCTTACTTGGGGCTTCCTGTAGAGGACATGTAAAGAGCCATCTAACTAAACTTGCTGTAATTTGACTGTTCTTACTGATCTGCTGCTGCCTAAAGGTAATTTTATTCTTAAGAAGTGTCTTAGAAGTGTTCTTATTCCTGATGTTTGACTACCAAGGTAGCTACATTTCAGAAAGAGGTTTTCTCCACACCTAGGAATAATTCTTATCTTCAGTGTCAAGTACAGAAAACAATAGGCTGAGGCCAGCAATAGCAAACCACAGTGTCCAAGCAGCTGCCACTCGACGTGGACAGAGGGGTTTTTTTAGGGACTTTCCAGACCGTGTGTCAAGAACCTCTCTGCCCTCATTTGGCCCAACAGCTCTTTGCATATTACCAGCATCTGTTGCTCTGACTACAGAGCATAAACCTAATTCTTAGGAGGATTGCCTTTTTCCACTCAGTTTGCATATATTAAACTGGCCTTGCATTAACATATAGAATAATCTTTGCATTGATCAACCTCTGAATAAAGACACTTTATTCTAACTTACCAAAAGCTAAAACTTTCACAGATAGCAATTACTGATCATATATTCTCCAAATCAATAATAAGTATATGTAATGACATGTACATATTTTTGAGGGAATTTCTTCTTTCTCTCTTCTGGAGAGTAAGATAACCTTTGGGAAATATGAATTTGTGGTGCTGATTGACTAGCAATGTCACAGTTTTCCTTTTTACCTTGTAACACTTTTTTTTTTTTAATTTTATGGCTGCACCTGCAACATATGGAAGTTCACAGACCAGGGACTGAATCTGAGCCAAGGCTGAGACCTACGCCACAGCTGTGGCAGTGCCAGAGCCACTAACCCCTTGTGTCAGGCTGGGGATTGAACCCACCCCTCTACAGCAACCCAAGCTGCTAAAGTCAGATTCTTAATCCACTGTGCCGCAGCGGAAACTCTTGCCTTGTAACACCTTAAAAGTGTGAGTAGTATTATATCTTACCTGTACCAGACCCAAAAGTTTTACAAAGCATGTTCCACATGCAGCCATTAAGCTTTCAATACATACTCTATGCAAATGTGCCACTTTGAGAAATGGAAGGGATTGCAGTTTGAATTTTATGTCTCTTAAATGTTAAAAAAAAAATAAAAAAAAAAAAACCTCAGACACCCTTCTCCCCATAGGAAGTTTTCCTTGTAATTGATTCTGTGTCCTTGGCAGCACAACATTGCAGAGAAAGTGAGAATCACTGGAGCCCCACACCCGCCTTAATCTTGCAGTAGAAAATTCCTGTTACCCAGGAAGGGCGGCCGCTATTGCTCCTCAGTTACCCTTCTTGCCATTTTTTGCATGATCGTCCTATTATCTGCAGAGTACTGACTATTGTTAACGCTGTTCTAAGCATTTTATCTGTATGAACTCATTTACCTGCCAAGATAAAACTGTGTGCGGGTGCTACTATTATGCTTCTATTTCAAATAAAAAAACGGTCTACAGAGAAGTTAAATAACTTGCCGAAGGACGCAGAGTGAAAAGAAGTGAAATTTGAACCCAGACGATCTGGTTCTAGAACTTCAGCCCTTAACTGGTGTGCATGCCTGCACCATGCATTCCTTTCCTCGCTCACACCCTCCACCCATGTCAGGCACTACCCTAAGTGTGAAGAGGATGCAGCGGTTACCAATTCAAAGTCTTCGCTCTCACTGAGCTTACACTCTAATGGGGGACACTGAGAAGAAAAAGGTAAACAGCTCCATACTGTAAATTTGGGGAATGTAACAATAGAGCAGCTAAGAGGTTGGCGAACAATGGAGGTGAGGGTATAGGCTGGCTCTTCAGGACAGGCCTCTCTGAGGAAGCAGCATTTGATCAGAGGCCTGAACAATGTGTGGGCTCAGCGGAGGGAGGCGGGGGAACGACAGTCCAGGCAGAGAGAACTGCAGTGATGAAGACCCTGGTGTCACAGTAGGTTACGGTGTGCTCCACGCAGCAGGACAGCCAGAAGGCTGGAGCCAGTGAGGTGAGGTGGGAGCAGATGGAGATGGAGGAGAGGATCTTGGCATCTCCCAAGAGGGGTCAGGTCATGGGCCACAGTGACGAGTTTGATTTCATTCTATGTGTGATGCAAACAAAAACTCTTGCAGATTTGGCGCTTGGAGGTAATGGGATCAGTCTTCTCTTAAAAACTTTTTAAAAAAATTTTCTTCCATCTCCAACTTTGTCAACTGTTAGAGTGAGGTTAATTTTCATCTTTTCTAGCATAATTCTATTTTTTAACACTATGTTTGCCTCTCCGTGTGCTCTCTTAACGCTACCTTTCACTTTCTTTTTGCTTCTTAAAGTCCTTTCATTGAAATTCTGGTTTTGGTTGTCGTTTATGCTTGTGTGGAACCTGGGTGGGTCAGTTCTGGTCACTGCAGCTCAAGAAAGTCAAAGCAGGGAGTTCCTGTTGTGGCTCAGCAGTTAACGAACCCGACTAGCACCCATGAGGACGTGGGTTCTATCTCTGGTCTTACTGAGTGGGTTAAGGATCCAGCATTGCTGTGAGCTGTGGTGTAGGTCGCAGACGCGGCTCGGATCCCGTGTTGCTGTGGCTGTGGTGTAGGCCGGCAGCTACAGCTCCAATTGGACCCCTAACCTGGGAACCTCCATATGCCATGGGTGCAGCCCTAAAAAGACAAAAAGACCAAGAAAGGAAGGAAGGGAGGAAAGGAGGAAGGAAGGAAGAAAGTCAAAGCAAAGCTAAGAAAGAGCTAGAGAAGGGCAACTTCATAAACAGAGGGAGATTAAAGAATTAGGATTTCTCCAGCAAAAGAAGACTAGCACTAAGAATGGATACAACACATTTTCTATTAAAAATATGTAGGATGTGAGTAAGGTGAATGAAGACTCGTTTGCCAAATCCCAGAGAACCCTAACCTGGAGTACCCTTAAAACCTAAAAGAGCTCTTTTGGAGAAGAAAAAAAAGTATTTATTCTTCTATACAATTGACACTTCATACTCATAGTCATCTAGAATTTCAAGGCTGGAAATATAAGTAGACTGAGGAAGTAAAGAAATTAATTAGCAGATGGTAAGGTCACCTAATCATTAAATAAAATTTAATTTTGCCTGGTGAATATTTTCTAAATATTTCTAATAAGCTTATAGAAAATAGAATAAAGAGTTCCACATATAGGTCCCTCATATTTAACAATTCTCAATATTTTTTCGTACTTGTCTCCATGCTGTTGGAGTTGGCCCCATAGAGTGTAAACTCCATGCTATGTCCCAACAGATATTTCAGAAATAGAATACTAGGCTCTAAAATTGATCTGACCCAGATTAGAGTTTTCTCTTTTTTTATGTTATTGCAACTAACAGTACTTTGAGAAAAATAGAACGACTGTTTCAGAGCTTGGCTTTTCCCTTGGCCAGTGCTGAATTTATTTTGGTTTTACTTGTGTCTTATACACCAAAATTATATACCCTCCCCACTATATTTTTACTGCTTAGGAATATATATATATAAAATCTTACCTCCATATTCTACAATGCTCTAGAAAGCAGAAATAATAATGAGGGATAGAACAGGGAGGAAGGTGGTAAGCCACAATTTAGTCGTTAGGTGCCATATATAAAATCACATTTAGTCTTTACCTTGACCAATCAAGATACCTATTGTAAATCTCATAAGGGATGAAACTGAAGTTCAAAGAATTAAAGTAACATTGCCAGGACAACAGCAAAAAAATTTCAACCATTTCAGCAACAACCAAACTCCAATTTCTAGTTCCTGAACTCAGTGAGACTGTTGTTCTCTGCTTGGACTCTACCTCCTCACAGTACAATTGAAAAGGACCTCCAGGCAGAAAGAAAGGAGAATATAGGGCTCACCTCGTTCATTTTCCTTCTCTCAAGGATCATAGTACTTTGCTGCCTATTACCCATTACTTGAATTCTATCACGTATTTGTGATACCAGTTATTCTGTCATGGCAAACCATTATATATTTTGCAAGTGGTTTTGTAGGGGGAAATGTTGTTTTGTTTTGTTTTGATTTTAGACAAATATATAACACTGTATACTCAAATCACAAGTCTAGACGTAAGACTCTTATCTTTGCTATGATGTTTTTGGTTTGAGAGACAGCATGAGCTATGATCTTCTTGTCCCAAGGTGCATTTCCGCTAAGATAGTGTGTATATGGGTGTGTGTGTATGTCTCTGTGTTTGTGTGCACAGGTACTTAAAAGAGTCAACACACTAACTAAATTATGATATGAATCAGGTATTAGTTAGGAATCCAATGCGGCAGCTACAGTGAGATGATGTGAACTTCCTCCTGCCTATACGTTGGTCCATCATTTTATGTCTTTTATTCAGTCTGCAATCAGTAACATGGTATAACTGACTTAGGATAATTTCATATATATATATATACACACAAACATATATATTTAAAGTGGAAACATTTCTTCTACACCACAAATACATGACCTTTGCAAATATACTTTGTAAACTACAAGAAGTTATACATCTTTTTATTATCTCTTCCCAGCTTCCATTCCAATGCCTTTTACATCTAGAACTTACAATTCCAATATATAGTTGTATCAGCATTCTATTACTGCATAACAAGTTATCCCCAAAATTAGTGGCTTAAAATAGCAAACATTTATTATCTCACAGTTCCTATGGGCCAAGAATTTGAAAGCAAATTAGCTTAGTATTTCTGATTTAAGGTCTCTCATGAGGTTGCAATTAGGATGTCAGCCAGAGCTACAGACACCTGAAGACTCGACTGGGGCTTTCGGGGAGACTCAGTTGCTTAGCACATGGATCTCTACATAGAACTGCTTAAGGGTCCTCACACTCTGGTAGCTGACATTCCGCAAGTGGTCCAAGACTGTTAGTTGCAAGGAGGAAACCACAATGCTTCCTTGCGGCCTTGTCTGGGATCACTTCTGCCCCACACTATTGATTAAAAATGAGTCACGGGTATAGTTCACATTCAGTAGGAAGGGAAATTAGTCTCCATCTTTTTAAGGAAGATGTATCCAAAGAATTTGTGGATATGTGTTTTTAAATCACCAAAGCTGTATTATATTTACACAAACAAAACAATTTATTTTTCCCTCGACTAACTTGTATCTCTTGAAAGGACAAAGTTATTTGAACCACGCCTTCTTTGGGGGTGGCTAGACCATGAGTTTAGCCCTTCTAGTGGTATATCTGTGATGTCTACATGTCCTCGTGACAGTTTTACCCGTCCTTATCTAGTTGTTTCCTTCATTTTTTTCTCCCTAAGCATGCTTTTTATGACTATACCTTCTTGGAAACATTTATGAATTCATTATGGTGTGGGGAAGGTGAAAATATTTACACAATACTTTCTATGTGGAGGCTTAGGATTAATTTTAGATTTTAAAACATAAATTTGAAAAAAAAATTCCTATTGACCCTCAATGATACTATGTTCCCCTTCTTCAGAGTCTAGTATCTCTAAAATATATGAACAACTGATACAGCTCAACTGCAAAAAAACCAACAACCCCATTGAAAAATGGGCAATGGACCTGAATAGACATTTCTCCAAAGAAGATAAACAGATGGCCAACAAGCACATGAAAAAATGCTCAACATCTCTGATAATTAGAGAAGTGCAAATCAAAACTACCATGAGATACCACCTCACACCAGTCAGAATGGCCAT